>JAGDQP010004994.1:0-35919 GCA_022664845.1 Lepisma saccharinum | reverse complement strand
TCTTTCCACATATCTCGGTCTGCTGATATCCTCATCCATGTAGCTGTGCTGCTCCTGAAAAAACGCTTGATATCATCTATTCATCTTAAATTTGGACGTCGTCTCGGTCATTTCTTTTATCTAGGAATCCACTGTAGTACTTTTGTCGTCCACTTTCCAACTGTTCGTCTAGCCATGTGACCGGCCCATCTCCACTTAAACTTCTTCGCAGTCTTGATTACATCCTCTACCTTTGTTTGTGCGCGAATCCATACATTTGTCTTCCTGTCCCTTTCGGTTATTCCTACCATTCATCTCTCCATTGCTCTTTGTGTGACAATCAATTTTTTGAGTAGTTTGCGCATTCAATGTTCAAGTTTTGCAGCCGTACATCCTCACAGATAAGAAACATTTATTATAATCTTTACGCCCCAGACACATTGGAAGTTTGCTTTTGAAAATAAAGTGTAGTCTTCCAAAAGAACTCCACGCCATTCCACATCTTCTATTTATTTCATCAGCCAACTTTGCATTCGATGTTTTGAGCTGGACTACTCATCAACTATGCCTATTGTCGAATTTGTCATAACGAAATTAAGAGCATGAACCATGCAGTGGGTGTAAATTATTTCAGGATGATCCTTCTCCAGTAATGCTTTAACTCCTTTATATCGTGGCATCCACTCAAGTTAGCAGCTCCATCAAAAGAGCAGCCTAAAATATCATATATCAAAACATTGTTGGCAGAAAGTACGCTTTTGATTTCATTATAAATTCCTTGTCCTGTAGTGTCACTGTTTACGACAACTGCTAACAGCCTCTCAAATACTTGACCGTTTAGAACGTAGCGAATTACTATAGCCAGCTGACTGAGCACAAACATCTTGGGTAGAATCAACCATTATGCTGAAAATACCAGCTTTCTTGACGTCTTCCACTATTTTCTTTTGCAATAACTGTCCAATAATACGGATTAGTTTATTTATAAACGTTTTTGATAGAAAAGTAATTAGCAACCCTCTTCCCTGCCCTTTCAGATTTCCACGACGTTGCTGCAATTCCTTGCGCTGTTTACTGAGCGATATAGCTTCCTTAACATGCTCTTTCAGTACAGCATCATATTCAGCCACTAATTAAAAAAAATCCAGGGAGTTCCCGTGGTTGATATTTCTGTCATTCAGTTTATAAGCAGATTCAGTGTTCCCTGTTCCCCTATAAGCCAAGTGTTGTCTTCCAATGAACAAAATAATATCAAATAACCGTTTAATCACAGCTCGCTTCTTCTCTACTTGTTTTTGACGCAGATTTCTTGCATTTATATCACAGAGAGATGATATACCCTTCTTAGCTCCAGCGGCTATGTCTCCCTCCGCAGCCTGAACGTGGAACAAGTAATTTTCGTGGTGTTTTGCATCTTTGTACTCATTTCTCACATTCACTCTACATCCTGTGACAAACTGACTACTTGGAGTGGCAGTCCGAATTTCCCCAAACGCCATGGAACGTGGAACAAGTAATTGTCGTGGCGTTTTGCATCTTTGTACTCATTTCTCACATTCACTCTACATCCTGTGACAAACTGACTACTTGGAGTGGCAGTCCGAATTTCCCCAAAGGCCATGCAGGTTGAGCAGTACAATAACTTGTATGCAGAACAAAATGATACCCGCTGTCGTTTAACCTTTTCACCATTTGGTAGTTCTTCGTAATACACTTTCTGAGCATCAAATGGCAGTTCGGTTTCATCGCTCCTCGGGTGAATCGGGTGGTGCTTCAGAAATGCGATCTTCAAAACGGTATCTCGTTCACAAAGTGGTATGAAGAAGGACAAATGGGTGTATGTTCCTTGCACTTGTCGATCAGGTACTCTTTCCCTAAGCGTTCCCTTTGTTTGGTCATCGTCACTGGAGTCATCCGACAGGATTTGTTCTTGTGTTTCCCTAATAACGGAAGTAGAGTCATCGGGTTTTTGGGAGTTGCTGCTTATTTCACAATGTTCATCATTGTAAGAGATGGTATCTTCGTTAGTAGATTGCTGTTTGTTAGAAGGCTCCTTTCTTCAGCTGAAATGTTAAAAAAGGGCATGTACTGATGCAGTAGTGAACATAAAGCAAATAAAGCATCATCTTCAATGATGAAAGGGCTCCAACTGCCCAACATAATGAAAGACTGTCCAACATAATGAAAAAGGGCCCAGGGCCTCAACTGCTAAACATAATGAAAAAGGGACCAGGGCCTCAGCTGCTCAATGTAATGAAGAAAAGGCCCAGGGCCAATACTGCTCAGTGTAATGAAAGAAGGGCCCCAACTGCACAATATAATGAAAGAAGAGCCCAAGGCCCAAGGCACAAACTAAGTCACAATTTCCAATAATATAAGATCGTAGTGAAAGATGAGCCTAGCCATAAATTGAGTAACAAAAGGGCCCTATTGAAAAAGTTATGGAAGGACGGAAGAGGTGCGTGTGTTGGCTGCATAATAACCAGTGGTCTGCCGAGTTATTAACTTTCTTCTGTTTCAGATTTTCTCTCTTTCTCTTTCTTTCTTTATTGTTTTCATTATGTTTTTTTTTCTGAGAGGGCCTAGGCCGTGATTGCGGCCTAGCGGCCCTGCCAGTCCGCTCCTGCCCAACATATCCGGTATCTTTGTTGGGCATAGCCGATTTCCCCCTGGTCTTGAACTATGTTGCATAGATCTTAAATTATGATAGATTCTGTTTCTTGTTAATAATTCAAGCTTGTATCTAAATTTGAATCATGAACTTTAACTTGTAAATAAACTTCACTTTTATTCTAACTTAAATCTTTTGTTTGAATGTTATTTAGCTATGCAGTATCCCAACTCCGAATCTTTCATTTCTTCCACTGGAAACTAGCAAAGTAATAGTAGCTAGTCGGCACCCTACTCGATGTACATCAATCTACGTTCTTGCCTTTGCTCACCTTCTGATGTTCCCTACTATATTTTTGTCTGCATTTCCGGGAAGATATACCTGCTCTATAACTTATCACCCAAATTTACAAAATAAATGGAGAGTAAAAACAAATAATTAATACAGAGAAGTTGTTGAGTAATTTTAAGCTAGTTTAAGTAAATAGTGCGAGGTTCCAAAGTACCAATGTGTAGAAAAGTATTTCGAAATAAGAACACAGTCTTTTAGTGCAAACTGGTTTCCTTCTTCTCCGGCGAGTGATTCTTTTTTCGACTAGCATACCCACATTCACACACATTATCACCATGCCGCTTAAATTCGAAAAACTTGAATTCGGGAAAAGAATGTTAATACAAACTCTGGAGACTCAAACTTTAGATGAAACAATACAGCGTATCCCTCGCCGTAGCGCTTCATACCCATATATCAATCATGCTATGTATGTTACCCAATGTGATTTTGACGAACTTCTTGAAAATACTAGTTATATTAGTTTACCGAATAGTCTTCACGATTGGAAAAACATCCCCAGTTCCAGTTATAAGTTTTTACTCTCAACTATCAACATATGCCTATGCCTGTAGTTACTTCATCACCAAAATTGTTATGCGATTTACTAATTTGCAAACAGTTAGTAGTAAAACAATATAAACGGAACAATGTTTCTTGAAAAGCAATCTCAACCAAATCCATAAGTAACCAGGAACCATATAGTATCCCTGCTTACGATGATTTTCGGATTTGTCAGGGAACTGAAACTTCGTCATGTGACCCACCGAACTACAGAACCGTTTTCTCATGTGAACATCTTAATCTTTAGCAATCCAAAGCATTATTCACTCGAGAGACACAAACAAGTACGGGACAAGCTGATCCATTACCAGAATCATTATCAAAAGCATCAATTGTAAAAGATATGAGCCTTTCACTAGAAACAGCGCCCAAACCTGAACCCCTAACGTAGGATACTCCATTACCACCAAAGCCAGCTCCACCACTTTCTCGACTCCCACCAAAGAACGAATTTACAACTTCTGTTGGCCCACAACCGATACTGTAATGTGTACTAACGTGCCACCAAAACCGGCAACTCCGCAAGCAACAGTAATCACCAGTGCCGATAAATCGAACGCCAAAATAAACCGATAATTGGTTGCCCCGATGACAATCCTGCTGACCCGTCAACCGGTCCAGCATCTGCCGATATATTGAACAGTGATGTTCTGCCGATTCAACTTTCGACAGTGGCCTCCGCTACTGAATCTGGGAGTCCACCTGTCAGCAGTACAAATAAGTTCCCTAATCATAATGTTACCTTAAACCAACATGAACAAACAATAGCGTCAATTTACGATCCTGATGTAGAATCGCTATTATTCTATGGAAAACATGACGAAACCACAGAAAATTTTCTAAAGCTCTATGAAATTGCCTCGCGACTTTTTATGATTGGTTAGACGTTCAACGAGCGGAAAGAAGTAGTGCATTTATGCGGGATACTACACTAACTTGGTATGTTTTAAACCTAGAACGATCCACCGACTCTTTCTACTCTTATTTAAAACTTGAACTTCCATCCAATTCATTTAAAACAATTACAGGACAACCGGGACAGTAATATAAAATTTCACTTCTACATTCTATGAAGGAAAGAACGCAGGAACCTCAAGAAAGAATACAGCAATTTCTGCATAAATTCTTTTACGATTGGAAACAAGATAGGCAAGAAATTAGGCAAACAAATTAGTTTTAGCCAAACGTACTACTTGGAAAGAAACAGTGAAATTTAACAAATTTAACATCTACTGAAATTAAAACTGAATCAGTTTTAGAACACCGTAATCGGTCTTTTGCCGGGATAGAGATGGGGAGAGAATTAGAAGGGTACCGCCAAGTCCTTAAGGTTTTATCCTGGCATTCGCCTTGTGAAACTGAAAGAAACCTTGGAAAATTGTCAGGATGATCGGCTAAGGGTTCGAATCCACGTACCTACCTACGAGTCAACTTATTTGGTGTGTCTCTGTTTAAGTGTGATTTTTAGATTCTGTCTCCATGATGGTCTAAGCCTAACATGATTAAAACAATAAATCAATTCAATTTGTGCCTCAATGAAATCTCTAAGGATAAAGTAGAACAGGTGTGCTTTTCTTTTTACTTGACTTTTTACAACTGAAAAATAAATGATACATATTCTGTTGTTTTAATATAATTTAGTATTAAATTCACTCTACAGGTAAGGGCGCAACACTGTATTTTCATAGCAGCGCAAGATAAGATGTATATCAGTGTAAACCATGTTTTTCGTATTATATATGTCTGTAAATCGCCCCGATTGCTGGCTGTAATAATTAACTCATTGTTGTTCTTGGGGTTTATTCGTACCTTGAATATGAAGTAATATGTTATTCATTACATTAGATTTTCTTCTATTTTGTGTGCATAGGCTTTATTGGTAATGTATTGTAATTACTTTTCTGTTGCTATTGTCTCCTTCCGGTAAGTTACATGTTTTATACAACACTTGTTAATAGCTCTATATTAGCCGCTTTCCACTATTATTTATCTATTATACGTATTTTTATTTCTAATTTTAGTGTTATTACCTGTTTAATTTTCTTACCCAGCTCTCCTCATGTGTCTATTCCTGTTTTGTTTAGTGTTGCAAGTTATGTTTATTGTTTCATTGTTTTTCATTATAATATGTTTGAGTGGTAATACATCGTTATTGTTTTAATGATATGGTTTATTGACATGTTACTGTTCACAGTTTAACCTAATTTTTGTGTGTCTATATACTTTACATTACGTTGATTAACTATTTTTGTTTTCGCCTCTTTGCAGAGGAAGAGAGGGTTTCATTCCAAGGCTTGCTTCTTTCGTTATGCTTTTACTTCGTTGTAGCAAACATTATATTCTGAGAGTCGGTTTGCTTCTTCTGATGTTTGAGAGACAGGGAGAGCTATGAAGAGAAAACGAGCGAAAGCGGGAAATACACTTGAAAAGAAAAAAAACGAGAGGAACGGGAGTGCGGGAGAATGTAGGAGAGAGAGATCTTGAGAGGAAGAGAGACACAAAAGAAGTAGGTCTTTCGAGGTACCTCTGAGACTTAGTATTTCCATATGTAAAGACAGATTATTTTTTGCTTCTTTTTAGTATTTTTCGTTCGTTTTATCCTTTTGTCCAGGTATCTTCAACCTAGACTGCATTATATTGTTTGTTAACGAGTTGTGTTCTTTTTTATCATACTTTCTGTCTTCGTTTTCCTTTCTTTCTTTCTTATTTTCCTGGAATGTGTCCTGCGAGACAAGGCCGAATGCATGCTGCTTTTTATGTCCAACACTTTCAGCTTTGAACAGACTTGCCGGTGATATGTTTTTATGGTGTTTTCTTTTCGTTTTTTCTCTTTACCCCAAACATAATTACACTACAGTAGTATAACTTGCACAGGGAGTAGACTATTTTTCCGTGGGAAAATGGTAACTCTGGAATTTCCCCACACGCTATAGTAGTTCAAAGGATGTTTTGTAAAGCATATAATAACGTCTCCTGTATTAGGAAGGATGAACACGCTCCTATGTCACAGGAGATTGTCGTTTATCATTCACCAACACTTAAAATGTAACCTTGGGCGCAGTTCCGTGAATTGAGGACAAAAGAACGAAAATGTAGTCATCCTTTTGAGACGAGAAATGCTCAGTTGAGAGAGTATTTGAGAAAATTAATGAACTTGTCACTTGGGAATCATCGATACGATATAAGATGACCAGAAATTCTTAATGGACGGTATCAGTGGTTGAGATAGAAAAGAGATATGAAGAATATTGTTGAAGCAATATCACAATTAAGACGGTTATATATATATATATATATATATCTATATCGATATATATATGTGTGTGTATGTGTTTGTGTCTGTTTATCGATATATATCAGACAAACACAAACTTCATCACTGTAGATAGGCCCCGAATACAACTAGAGGATGTCATAAAGCACGATTGTATATTCTGCTGACTGAGCTTTGAATAAAGGAGGGATATAACACCCGTGAATTATTATCCATAGACATCCTAAAAGGCACCGTCTCACAACAAAATATTTTTTTTTGGAAAAGGTTTTTGGAAAACAATAAGCAGGGAATGAGAGTGTTAGCAAAGATGGTATACTGATGTCGGCTATGGTCGGTTTAGGTCGAGTTGCTTCGCCGAGTTCTGTTCCAACACGGGTACGCATGCGCTAGAGATATGGATAGTTACATGTACTACGACGGCCAGACCCTTCGCGTACACCACCACTGCACGTTATACATTGGAATTAAAAATATGTGTATGCGATCACTGCACAATATGATCCTGCTTTGCCACAACGATGAAGGAGTCCTGCCCCCAGCAGTATAGTCCACTGGATGATTGCAGTATTTTAATAAAGCGCAAGTTGTATATTCGTAACTCTATAAAAATAGCATGCTAATCTGAAAAAATAACGACAATAGTGTTCTTAAGGAGTAAGCAGCTTTAATCTCATGTTTGCCAAGTGTCATTAAGCAATGAACAGGTGCAGATAACAAAAATGTTACTGTGCTTTTAATTACCTGCTGGGCGGGACCCTTTGGATAAATTACTGAAATTTCTTGAATACGCTATTTCCCTTTGTGAATGGTGTACCAACGGTCAGTCGGATATATATTTAATAGTAAGTCGGAGAGATATTTAATGTCAAAATCATAGGAAAAAGCGATAATAATCAGCAGGCCACAATACAATGATTATAACGCGATCTGTATTGGCCACCGGCGGGAAATGAAGTCTCTGCCAAACATTAGGACAATTGGACAATTGAACATGAGTGTATTTTCAGTCGAGGTCGAAAAGGTAAAGTGCGGATGTAGCAGAAATTAAGAATAGGCTATCTTGAAAATACGGAAACTGTCCCACCTTCGAAACTAGAAGGTCCCACAATTCCTGTCGTAAACTCAAGCGAGGAAAAAACTGCGTGAAATGTGAAATTCAATATATCTTCAATGTTTACGAACATAGTTTACAAATGCAAACAAGAATGTATATAGAAATAAGAAAGAGCCTTCCTTAACGTAATACGAACGTATCCAGCCTGCAGGTGAAATTTGTCCACATGGCGATGGAACAATGTAGATGAGATCCATACGTTAAAAACTACGAATAGCATGCTTGTACTCGTATTGTGCTTTAGTTGAAAGCAAAGGATTTCTGTACAACGCAAACGTGGATATTCACTGATGACGTATTGGGGATGTACATTAATACTGTGCTCACTGCACGAGCATTCCTGCCTTGACAATATCAAATCTGAATTAAGTTAATAAAACGTTCTATCGCGAGAATAGGAAATAATATTATAACGTAAGAATACGAATAATATTCGTTCTGTAGATTAACAACTTGGCAATCCAACCTTGGCAATGTCAATATTTCCATGCAGCGGTAATAAAGCTACAGCAGGATTGGCATGTCCAAAGACGTTACTGATTAGTCAAGATTTCTGCTACAACCGTAGCACAATGTCAATAATTTTATGCACGGTAATACAGCAACGGGCAGGAATGGCTTGTCGAAAGACGTAACGGATTAGTCAAAATGCCCGACACATATAGGAACTATATACAGAATATGAGGAAAAGGGCACCAGTTCCCTAACGATAGTACCAGCTACGTATTATCAGTTGAGTCCACCACCTGTGTATGTAATAGTAGCACCGACGATCGAACACACTAATAAATAGCAATAGCGGAAATACAGCCAAGTGAGTGAACTTTGCTGTATTCAAATACTCGAAATAAACGCCTGAGTCATTAGATAATTACAGGCTGGGTATATGTGTCTTTATCTTTGCTAGTAAAGTGAAGTCGCAAATCTATAAACGTGATGGTGAAGCTTCATTTAAACATTTCACTGTTGACGGATTTGATAAAAATACCCGTACTGCATGTGAGTGTTTTGGTTATTACTACCATGGCCACCATTGTTTAACGCAACTCAGAGATCTATCTATAGGTAAACAAGGAAGTAGTGTCAATAGTCGATATGCCGACACTAGGGCAAGGGAGGGTTTTTTGCGCCAGACATGTAACGTAAATGTTTTGTCCATCTGGGAATGTCACTTGCACAAACAGGTAAATGCATCAGAGGATATTCAAGCCTTTCTTCTCGATCATTGTTCAGATATTGAAGAACCATTATGTCCTAAGGATGCCTTTAAGGGCAGACGAACCGAATGCTTTCAAACACTTTACGAATGCAGTGAATCAGTTGTAATTGATTTTGTCGATTTTACTTCTCTCTTGCCGTGGGTCATGGCTACCCGTCCCCTTCCGATTGGACCCGTAATAGTGCATAAATTCACGGACATTCCTGATCTCTGTCAGGTTCATGGTTTAGTCGTTTGTAAAGTCCTCCCTCCAACAGGTCTAGCCATTCCCATAGTACCATACAATGCCCACAACAAACTAATGTTCGGTTTGTGTAGAACGTGATGGAGACGTTAGGTACCAGAGACTGTACTCATACAGACGAATAACGTGTAATTAAAGGTGTTTTTGTAAGCCTGAGCTCCATGCTGCATTAAATACCGGTTATGGTATTGTTGGCACGTACGAAATTTGGGAAACGGAAATGTCAGTGGACTTGTTTAAGGGGTACGTAGGAACCTTCCTTAAAGTGGAGCAGGAAGCCTCGGGATTTCCTGAGAATTGCCAGGATGAAGATAATAGACAACAGAAAATTCAGGATTATTTTAATCATGAGGGAAGTTACCTACAGTGTGATAACATTAAAAAAACTAAGGTCTTCGATTTATTGCAAAAATATATTTAATTTCCTTGTTTGAAAAGTGGGCACAAAGGTGTAATCTTTCGAAAACAAAGGTTGTTACTAGAACTCAGGTGTTAATCGAAATTATATATGCTCCTCATCTGGAAATTCAACATGTAAATCTAATAGGGGGAAACGTCTTGTTACCTATCAGGATTTCGAGTCACAAACAACTCCATACGCGTTCAGAAATGTCATGCTTGCAGCTTTTATTTCGTCGTGGCTGACTACGACTGTATGAGACAATGAATACTGTTGGGATAGCTCGTCCCCTATACTGCGATACCGATAGTATTATCTACGTTCGACGTCCTGATGAACCTCCATTACTCCCGCTGAGTGATTATCTAGGTCAATTAAAGGATGAAGTGCCTGCAGGAATTACAATGCGTCGATTTACTTCTTGGGGCTTAAGATTTACTGTTATGAAGTTAAGGAAGCATCTTCGGAGCAATTGAAGCATGTGATCAAAATTCGTGGTATATCCCTTAATCAGCGAACACGAAAGAAGGTTACAATTAAGGATATGTTAAAGGTAGAGAAGGGTACGTATACAGGTAATCAAATCGTTACACCTAATCGTATCCTGCGAAAGGCTGACTTCCGTGTCGTTTGTAAATCTCAGGTGAAACGCCATGCTGTTGCACAAGAACACAAACGACGCAAATAAAATCATATTGAGAGAAAACGATATATAAGAGTTCCCTATGGATAATGAAGTTAGGAAAAGATGGAAGTAAACACATGCAGGCCTTTTTATTGGACTACTGATTTATTATATACATTTATCATTTGTGGTGCTGATTGGACCATAGTAAACGACTAATGACCTTTACAAAATCAGAACACATTAATGACATGTAAGTACATACATATGTATAGTTTCGTTTGTTCTCAGTACTCTACAGACCAAAGTTATACCTGAGTATTCTTCTTCCCGGTGCATTTAATGACACCAAATTTTCTTTATGGGGTGGACATTCTTCATTTGTAGCATAGCTGATATACAACCTCACAATTTCATAATGAGCGTATACTGTAATTAGTGATACTTTCGGTATCTGTAGCAGCACATTTTGTTTCCTTCAGGTAGGAAGAATGATATGTATCGGAAAAGATCAACGTCTCCAAAACTTCATCTCGTACATCATCTGATGAAGGGTTGGTACAAGCATGTTTCTCATCATCATTTTCAAGAGGAATACCTGCATAACAGTAGATGCAGGCTACAGAAAAGGAGGGCATCCATTGCTCAATAACGTGTGGTACGCAATTTGCATTCAGGTGTGACTCTAAACAGGTACAAGCCGTCATCATTGTCGAAACTGAGTTGAATGCCTGTCACCGATGTTCTTTATAGCAATTAACAGCCAATCACCTTGCTCCATTGCACTTAGATTTTGTCCTATTATTATCCAATGACATTACGATAAAAATTAATCAATAGCGATCGTGTGCTCCAGCCAGAAACTCCATATTGACTACGTAGTGTAAATAATTTCCATACTTGTAATTCTACTACATTGCATTAATAGCTGACGTTTGTGATGGTTTTGTAGCTTTGCAGGTCAACTTTCCATGTTGAGTAACTTCACCAGGTGTCGTACATTTTATTCTTAATCAAAGTTGCAAGCGTCGTCGGCCTATATTAGCTGGAAACACTATCTTTGCTAATGTTGACTCTTTTTTACAAAAGTGCTTTCCGTTTTCCTCTACTCAGTTTCTCAGATTACCAATCTGTATGCAAGATTAATTATCAGAAGCTGGATGAACATCTGTGCTTGTTTGTTTCACATTATCAAGGTCTGCCAATCAAATGACCCGATTCAAATCCCTATCTGTTTGTCAATTCGACAATCAACTATTCATATACGTTGTACAATAATATTTGTCTATACTGGTATTTTTGTGTGCTACAGACACTCAGGCTATAATTACCTAATGCATCTGGCAATTATTTCGAATATTTGAGTACAGCAAAGTCCACTCACTTGGCTGTATTTCCACTATTACTATTTATTAGTGTGTTCGATCGTTGGTAGTGTGTTCGATCGTTGGTGCTGCTATTACATACAAAGGTGGTGGGCCCAACGGATAATACGTAACTGGTACTATCGTCAGAGAACTTGTGCCCTCTTCCTATTATTCTGTATGTAGTTCTTATATGTGTAGGGTATTTTGACTAATCCGTTACGTCTTTCGACAAGCAATTCCTGCCCGTTGCTGTATTAGGGATGCGTAAAACTATTGACATTGCGCTACGTTTGTAGTAGAAACCTGACTAGTTAGTTACATCTTTGGACAAGCCAATCCTGCTGTAGCTTTATTACCGCTGCATGGAAATATTGACATTGCCAAGTTATTAATCTACATAATGAACATTATTCGTATTCTTACGTTATAATATTATTAGTTTACTATTCTCACGATAGAACGTTTTATTAACTTAATTCAGATTTGATATTCTCAAGGCAGAAATGTTTGTGCAGTGAGTACAGTATTAATCCATATCCCCAATACGTCATCAGTGATTTTCCACGTTTTGCGGTGTACAGATATTTTTTCCTTAGAACTAAACTCGCAGCAAAAGCACAACACCAGTACTCAAGCATGATATTCGTATTCCAATTCGTATTCTAAGCATTAATTCCAACTTATAGTGCAGTGACAGTGAGCGCCAAGGAAATGGGCGTCGTAGTACACGTATATATAGATATCTGTAGCGCATGCGTACCTCTGTTGGAACAGAACACGGCGAAGCAGCTCGACCTAAACCTACCATAGCCGACATCAGTATACCAACTTTGGTCCCTCTCTCTTTCCCTGATTTTTGTTTCCCATAAACCTTTTTCAAAGAAAAATTCTTTCGTTGTACAGAACCTGCGTTTTAAGATATATATGGATAATAATTTACGTGTGTTAAATCCTTCCTTTATTCAAAGCTCGGTCAGCAGAATATATAATCGTGATTAATGAGATCCTCTATTTGTATTCGGGGCCTGTCTACAGTGATGAAGTTTGTGTTTGTATTGTATATATATATTTTTTTATCCACCATAATTGAGACACTGCCTCAACCCAATTCTTCATATCTCCTTTCTATCTCAACCACTAATTTCCTCCATTAAGAATTTCTGGTAATCTTATTTTGCATCGATTACTCCCAAGTGACAAGTTCATTAATTTTCTCAAATGCTTTTTCAACTGAACATATCTCGTCTCAACAGGATGACTACATTTTCGTTCTTTTGCCCTCAATTCACGGAACTGCGCCCGAGGTTGCATCTCAAGTGTAGGTCAATGATAAACTACAATCTCTGGTGACACAAGAATGTATTCATCCTTCCTAATACAGGAGTCGTAATAATATCCTTCACAAGACATACATTGAACTATTTTAACGAGTGGGGAAATTCCAGAGTTAGCATTTTCTCACGGAAAAATAGCCTACTCCCTGTGCAATGTATACTACTGCAGTTTAATCCTGTTTGGGAGGAAGAGAAATAAGGAATAGAAAACACAATAAAAACATATCACCGACATCCCACCTTGTCTCGTAAGAGACATACCAGGAAAATAAGAAAGAAAAACGAAGACAGAAAATATGATTATAAAGAACGCAACTCGTTAACAAATAATATATAGGAGTCTAGGTTGAAGATACCGGGGCAAAAAGAATGAAACGAACGAAAAAACTAAAAAGAAGCAAAAAATAATCCGTCTTTACAAATGGAAATACTAAATCTCAGGGGTACCTCGAAAAAACTACTTCTTTTGTGTCTCTCTTCCTCTCAAGATCTCTCTCTCCTACACTCTCCCACACTCCCATCTCTCTCAATTTTTATTTTCAAATGTCTTTCCCGCTTTCGCTCTTTTTCTCTTCATAGCTCTCTCTGTCTCTCAAACATCAGAAGAAGCAAACCGACTCTCAGAATATAATGTTTGCTACAACGAAGAAAAAGCTTAACGAAAGAAGCAAGCCTTGGAACGAAATCCACTCCCCCTCTGCAAAGAGGCGAAAACAAAAATAGTTAATCAACGTAAGGTAAAGTATATAGACACACAAAAATTAGGTTAAACTGTGAACAGTAACATGTCAATAAACCATATCAATAAAACAATAACGATGTATTACCACTCAAACATATTTTAATGAAAACACTGAAACAATAGACATGACTTGCAACTCTAAACAAAACAGGAATAGACACATGAGGAGAGCTGGGTAAGAAAATTAAACTGGTAATAACACTAAAATTAGAAATAAAAATACGTATAATAGATAATTGATAGTGGAAAACCGCTAATATAGAGCAATTAACAAGTGTTGTATGAAACATGTAACACCTTACCGGAAGGAGACAATAGCAACAGAAAAGTAATTACAAGACCTCACCAATAAAGCTTAACACATATGAATACCAAAGGTAAAGCCTATACACACAAAATAAAAGAAAATCTAATGTAATGGATAACATATAACTTCATATTCGAGTTACGAATGAGCCCCAAGAACAACAATGAGCTAATAATACAGATAGCAATCGGAGTGATTTACAGACATACATAATACGAAAAACATGGTTTACACTTATATACATCTTACCTTGCGCCGCTATGAAAATACAGTGTTGCGCCCTTACCTGTAGAGGGAATTTAATACTTAAGTTTATTAAAACAGTAGCATATGTATCTATTTACTCTCAGTTGTAAAAAAAATCAAGTAAAAAGAAATGTACACCTTGTCTACTGTATATTATCAGATGCTTGGGACTATTTCGTAAGATAGAAGCCATCCCTCAGTGGTAGAGTAAAGTAATTAATATCTCAGACCAACCATCTTCTTCCCATGTATTCTTTCAATCACTTTCCACCAAACTAATACAAGAATAGCGCCGTAAGCAAAGCAATACCTCCCTTCTAGCCTATTGTACATAGCGAGAATAAAATATGTATCTAATGCTCTGGGAACGTACATTGCTGATTTTGGGAGTTCGGGGAATTGCACAGCCATCATTTTCAGAGTTTTATTGATTTTATATTTACTTCCGAAACGAGTTTCTAAGGAATGACAATCGGTTTTTGGTAAATTAGGCTGCGAACCAGTCCGGATAATAGGTTCTAGCAAGTAAATTAGCCCGTGACTTCTCTCATACAAAGTGAGCGTATTAACATATCGAACACTCCGAGTTCTGATTGTTTTTGTGTTAAGGAGATTACACCGCTTCGGATATAGAAACTAATTCGTCATAGGCAAATTTTTGTAATCATACCTTGTGAATTTAATTTATTTAATTTATTATATTCAGGCTTGCAATTGTAAGTCTCATGCAGGATTATATCGGCCAGGGCATATGTTGAAGGTGTCATCCCAGCATTTGCCTGGTGTGACTGAGAAACGCCTGAAAAGGCTCAGTCAGGATTCTTGGTCGCTTGGATAGAAACCCATTACCTCCCGAATAATACGTCAAGACTCTACATTTTAGTTACGGCGGTTCGTAGCAAATCAGACGTACCATCGACTCACATCTTAGCTTCGCCATCAGAATCATGTTTCAATTTCACACTCACTCATTCGATCTCAACCTCACGCTTCGAGTTAGATATCCTAACGCTTGAAATTTGTCCTCATCAAAACTCTGTGTTTCAACGTCGCTCTCACCCTTTTCCTCACACGACTCTACCAGCTTCAACTTCATACACCCTTATTTTCAGATTCATACTTCTGCGCCGTTTATATCTAACTTTGCACTTTGTCCTCGTTCTCAACATCACAGAGAACATAAGGATATGTGAAATCAATTCAGGTAGCAGGCCAGCTTCCAACAAGTTTGTTGGTCATTTGTTTGGTTGTCAAACTTCATATTGTGTTTAACTTAATTAATAAGCAAGAAGCGAATTTTTGTAACAACATAACTGGCTTCGTTATTAACTGTATAACCAACCTAATTCGAGCTTATTGGAACAAGCATGATGCGAAGAAGCTTGTCAAAATAACATTTAATTTGAGATTTGTTTGTCCTTCTGCTGTGCTCTCAAGGAAATGATGAAGCCTCTTCACAGATCGGTTGTTTCGCCATAAGCTAACTTCCCACTTCTACTACAGACGTCTCTTGTGATCTGATGATTTAATAAGCAAACATACTGATCGGGCAAAAAAATCTAAATTTCTTCTAATCATTGTTAGAATGTCAAAATATGTAAGCATGCAAATTTTGGTAACTCGATCGAAACTTCTTTAGGGATAACGATAATATAAAATTGATATTTTTTGTTTCAGAAGAATGAAGGAAAAGTGTGGAAATACCATTATATTTGGAAAATGCTGTAAGAAAAGGAATTTAAATACATAGTAATGGGTGCGGCGTTGTAGGCGCTATCTGTTCGAAGCTATGTTCTTCATGGCCGCCATCTTGAAGCCCGCCTGAAGAGGGTCGGGCAATATGTCGTTCTGAGCTTGAATTGTACTGGAAAACTTTTAAGAAGTCAGTTTTGCAGTAAATGTATTATTGTAAGAAATAATGACGTGTGACATTTGTATGTGCTAATGATGCAGCAGCCTGAAAACACCCATTTCGTTTGAAATAATGCAGTAATTGAAACCTAATGCATGCAGATTGTTCCTGAATATATTGTAATATCGATATGTATTTGTATGTATTAATTTTTCAATTCCTTCATTCTTTCAAACTAGATGTGTGTTTTAAGGCTATTACATCATTAGCCCATGCTAATGCCACACACCATTATCTCTCACAATAATTCACTTACTGCAAAACCGACTTCAGAAACGTGTTTCCCGTAAATTTGTAACCCGGAATTAAAAATAATATGACCCATTTCTCATTTAAGAAAATCAATTTAGATTCAATATGGCGGATCTCCAAATGGCAGCCGTGAAAAACATACTCTTCCACAGATAGCGACTTCTTCTCAGTACCTATTACTACAGTATGTATTTGCTTTCCATTTGTTTCAGCTTTTTACAAATATAAGGGTAATTCCACACTTCTTCTATATTCTTCACAAACACGAATCTGATAATTATATTATCGACATTTCTCAAAGTAATTGCGCTGGAGTTACCAAAATTTCCCTCTGTCCGTATTTTGACATTCTAACCATGATGGGAGAAAGAAATTTAATTTTTCTTATGCCCATCAGTATGTTTGCCCATCAGTTTACCAATTGACTCGTAGCTCAAATATTGTGGATTTTATGCATTCGCTGGCCCTCCCTGTACATTGTTCTCGCATCTGGGAAATATTAAATAGAATAGCTACGTCTGTAGTTGTTAAAATGAATTGCAATGGAGGGCTTTACTTGCCACGGGACATAGTGCATGATAGGTTCACACATTTTGCTATCGATAACATAAATTTTAAGCAAGATGCTCTTCATGGTCGGAATACTCTTCACGCTACAGGAGTTGTTCTTTACCAAACTATTGAAGATGGAGATGTAATTGAAAATCTAAAATTGGTTTCGGACGAAGAAAATTTTGACATCCTAGAGAAGATTTATCCAACAATACAATGTTTACTACCCTAGGGTATTAAACTGCAAAGTCCAACTCAAGCTGCCCTTCACCCGGCTATAAGAAGAGCTCATTACCAAGTGATGATATGGCAAAGAGCACATTACACCCCCTAATATTTCACTTCCGACTTCAGATCTTGGCTGGATGCTAAAGGAAAATAAATACTACCTGTCATGTGTGACATGCCTTGTGCTCCTCAAGAACTAGCTACTTTTGTACGCTGTTCGTGTATCAAGCCGAGATGTTTAACACCCTGCAAATCTGTTCAAAGTAACGTGCCTTGTACTGAAATATCTTCATGTTCGGCTGAGACTGATAAATGTGAAAATGCTGCAGATCTTGATGATATAGATTATGATGATAGTGATACCGAAGATTCTGAAGTTAAAGTTATTTTGCTGTTTCAATTTTGACAACTTTTAGTATTTAATTACTTAAAATTGTTACTGTATAGTAACGTATTGGGATGACAATAATTATTCATTTCCATTAAAAATGCATCACTTAAATAGTTTTCCCTCCCATTCTCTTGTCTTGACTCCCAGCAGTATCACTACTGCCTGACATCATTAAAGCAGTAAAATGCGACAACCGAAAAAATAAAATTCTTTTAAAAAAATGTAAAAACCCTATTTTCTTTTTTTTTTATGTACCCTCTCCTAGGTCCCGGTTCGGGATTTCCACAACGCTTTTCTTATTCAACAGAGCATAGGGAAAAATTACACCACTTTCGAAAACGTACAAATTCCATTTAAAGATAGTTTTTCTTGATCTCAAGCATTAAAACGAAATATCTTGTTTTCCTTCCTCCCCTCTCCCATCTGTGTTCCTCGCCTGCAGCGATACCCGATTTCAACCATCGCTTTTATTTATCAACAAATAATAAAAAAAGATAATTTTTTAAAATACTCAATTCTACTAAAAAAACGAAGGCTTTTGCTAACTTCAAAAACCATTCGATCAAAATGTGTTTTCTCGCCCCCCCCCCCCCCGTTCGCCAACCCCTGTCGCATGTCCGTGATGTCCACCATCGCTTTTCTCCTTCTACAAAACAAAAGGAAGGAAATGAAACCCTTTTTGAAACATACAACACTATTGCCAAAAGGAAAAGCTTTTTCTGACTTCAAAAGCATTAGATCCGTACATGTCGTTTTACGTTTCCTCTCTCGCCCACTTCGCCAACCCCTGTCGCATGTCCGTGACTTCCACCATCGCTTTTTTCATTCTACAACGTCTAATGAGAAAACGAGATCACTCGCAATTTTTAATCACAAAAATGTACACTGGCTAAGAAAAACCGTGGTTAGAAAACCCACTTAGAATCTATAGCGGCTTAAAGGAAGAAAGTGTCTTCTGTACATTTAATGGTCTTAACTGTCTTCAGTTATCAGCGTAGAGAAGTACAGAACAGGAATTTCCTATCTTTTCACATAAGACATCAATGGAGAGAGAAAAAACTGGCCCTAAAGAGCTTCCTTGAGGAACACCTACATTACATAACTACCTTCGTTACATTAGTTAACCATATAATTTTAAGACTAAGCTAAACTTGTTGTTGTTACAAAGTTGTGAAGTGGGACATTTTACATTATGCAAGTTACAAATTGTAAAGTTGAATTATAAAAGAAATAAAAAGTACACCTTTTTGATATAATATTGTGAAGAATAACATTTTATATACGCAACGCACAAATTGTAAAGTTTAATTATATAAACATATTTTTTTAAATACAAACTGAATAATTTGTTAGAAGCTGTGACCACAGTATTTTATTTTGTGCATCTTACAAATTGTTATAGTTGAATTATAAACAAAATATTTTAATATAAAATAAACAATTTTAATTTTCAAATTAAATTTCCGTTATGCATCTTACAAACTACAAACTAAAAATTTAAGTTATAAATATGACATTTTGAATTTTACATAAACCTATTGTTACAAAGATCTAACACTGACCTTTTACTTTGTGCATCTTACAAAGTACATTTTTATTGTTTCTCATCTTTAATGCTCAAAAAGGTTTTGTTAGAAACTGTAGACATCATTTACGCCATTCTACAAGTTTCCAATAACAGTCTGTTTATTTTTTTGGAAAGTTTTCTTGTTAGAAATCTATGACTGACATTTTGTTCTGCTACATAATATTTTGTCACGTAAAAAGATCTTTGTTGTTACAAATGGATACTGTTGATCACCTTTTGTAAACGTATGAAACATACATGAGATTTTTTTTCTAAAACTATCACTATTTTTATTACACTATCATTAACTACCATTATAACAAATTAAGAATGCCATTTAGTTTTGTAACCTGAAACGAATAACACAAAACAGTGCATGATAAGGTAAAATTTACATAACAAATTTGTAAACGATATTTTGTTTTGAAAATTAACGAAAGAGGAAACACCTTTTGTAAAATGTAAAATATATACAATTTAAAGTAGCAAGGAGCAAGTAGCGTATTTTTAGAAGCAACGTGGGCCCTTAGAGAGGTTCCCTTTCATAGGGGAATAAGTAAATTTTATACATATTTACATTTGTTTTACATCGTTTCCTTCAATTTAAGGTGTTTCATTGTAATCATGGCCATTGTTCGTTTTAACTTCTTGGCAAGAAAATATAAAATAATTGAAGTTCAAAGCGAAAGAGACATAACATGTTTACAATGGAAAGCAACTAAAAATGTCAGCATGAACGCAATATCGAAAATAATATTATTTTACAAACCGGCAGTGGTCGAAAGTTTTTACCATCCATTGAAACAAGGGAGTGATGTAACTTTAAGTGCAGACAAATCGTTTTCCTTACGTGAGCAGTACCTTTGTTTTAAAATTTTAAGATATTTTACTATTTTTGTTCGTTCGTTTATGTTGGTGGACCTATATGAAAATAAGGTACCTATTAAAATATGGTAAACAATCAGAATTACATTATGTTCAGAATGTCACTGACCGATATTGAGAAAAGTTGATGATCAATGTCAAACGTTGTAGATCTCCGATGTCAAACGATATCGTTCACCGAGATTGGCCAAGATGTTGCCATCTAATATAGGTTCCATGTCGTTGAACGATATCAATCGATGTCATAAAATCCAATATGTCCACATCGGTCGACGTGGATGTGCTATTTGGGTTGTCTTGAGCTTTTAATCAGATGACATCATTGTGTACTTAATCCCTACAACATTTTTAGATTCCTTTTCCGAAGCATCTACCGTGCTAACCTCCGTCTACAGGCAAAAATGCTTCTTTCTATACAAGAAGTAAGAAATTCTGGGAAAATCGTATCTGCAAACTCCATTGAAAAAGCAAGAACATTCTATCCACCACCTTGGAGTTCCTCAACACAGAACAATAAGAAGTTCAAACGTTCTTTCGTGGTCAGTTTTATGATTTGAAATTTCATTCTAAGAACTTCGTTATGCATACTTCCAAGCTCACAGCCCTAATCAAAAGACGACACATTTGAATGGTACTCTGAATGCGAAACGCACTTCCAAAGCTTGAAAACGATTGTTACTTCTGCGCCCATTCTCATGCCTACGTTTACCTAGACAGTTGTTACTCTGGGATTGGAAGGTTACTTTTGCAAAAGTACTTGGACGGCTTACTTCATCCAGTAACTTATTGTTCTCGTACGCTACTACACAGAGGACAACATTAGGATGAGTTTGACTTAAAAACTGAAGCTGCTTATTATGTGTTTATAATGTTCAAGTACTATCCTTATTGTGAACGTTTTCTACTGTCCAGTGTAAGGAGCGTGCTCTCTTATAAGAAAACCAGGAATAATTTATTTGGACAGCTCGCTCGTTTCGCCATTTTCTCCAAGAATTTGACTTCGGAATTCGACACGCCGCTGGAACTTTTAACACCTTGGTAGATGCAGCATGTGGATCCTCAGCCCACTTGTCAGGACCATAATGAACCTCTAGATGATGCAGATGTCTTATTCGTTTGTGGCGACATCATCGATTTGCCTCAACTTTAGAAAGAAGACGACTATTTTGGAACAACCATGAAAATCCTATAAAAACCGGAAAAATACACAAATTGATTCTAAATTCGCTAATCTTCGGAAACAATACGAAATTCGAGATAATGTATTGTGCAGAATACTCGAATTCACCAACCGCAAATGTTTATTGTCATACATAGCCGCTAATTTACAAGAAAAAGTGTCATGGAAGTTTATAGTGATTGAATTATAACTCTCACCTTCCACGGAGAAAAGCTTTTTCCTTGCTATCAACGAAATATTTCTTTCCTGATTTGAAGGAAACAAATATATCGTATACTAAAGCCTGCTTAGCGTGTCAGATGGGAAAACTCTTGACAGGCAAGTATCCTTAGACACTTCAAACTCATTCAATTGACTAGTATCGATGTTCTCACCTAATGAATAACGAGAAAGGCATGACGACACCCAATAATCAATTCAAAAACATAATTGTAATGATAGATGTGTGTACATGGTTCGCTGTAAGAGTTCCAGTCAGACATGTTAACAGCGAAACTGTTGTTAACCCCTTTCATAATAATGTATTTTTTTCATTACTGATTGCCGAAACGTATCTTCTGGGACTGTCTACTCCTCATTCGTAAGAAATCGTAAATGAGTTTTGTAGGAAGGTAAGTGCAGAATTTTCGTTTTGCGAAACTGAAGCGCATTATACTATTGGCGTTGTCGAGCGGTTCCATGCAACTTTAGTGAACCTAATGCTATCTTAAATGTCCCAAATTATTGGCAATCTATTTTAAAGTGTTCGACCTTTACTTACAACTGTTCAGTGGATTTTGGCTTGCAGCAATCGCCTTCCTTCAGACTATAAGGATTTTATCGCACTTTACCAGTGATAAAGTGCTTTGTACACCACCCGGAAAAACTGCCAACTAAGACCCTGTGGAACAAATTGATTCCATTCGACAAAAGCTGAACGTGTTTGCTGACCTGTATTTAAGTGCCCTTTAGTTGTTGTTCAAAATGTATAGGAAACTTGGGGTTCGGACCTAGGTCCTTTGTTGTTGTATGAAAAATTGTATTTGTATCATTTTACTATTCCTGTAAATTAATTTAAGAAATTCTTCTATTTCTGTATGTAAAATAACTATATGATCTATTCTGAGGTTTATGGCATATTTTCTTCTTCATGTTAACAACCTCTTCAGTAATCAAGTTTGATGTCATAATACTATTCACCTACGTGTTCATTGTATAAAATCTTATGCAATACTGTTTATATTCTGAATAAGTTGTTGAGATATATTTCTATTTTGTTGTTATTTTTGATCTGAAAGGCCCGTCACGTGTGAATATTAATTGTTTATGTTCCAACGAAGATCGCTTTGTCACAAATTTTATAAATGTTTGTTGACATCGCATTGATAATTTTTTAAGAAATTAGAGGATGTTAGATTTCATGGCAGTTTTCAAAATTATCGTATCGGTTCCTGTATCACATTCGTTTTTAATTTTTGTGGGTATTGTTGCCTAGCAATTGTAGTGGTTCACGTGTTTGCTCAGGGAATTTTTTAAGGTCTTCTGAGCTCACTTTTCTGAACTAAATGTTTCGGCATTAGAGCATTTTAAAGTTTGCATGGATCTTATATTTGGTATTAACCCAAAATAGATCATACGGCCGGTTGTGGAGATCAAGCAACACCACTGGGAAACCGTTTCTACGGGTTTAGCCCCATCGTACACCAACTTCGCGAAAATGTTAATTATCCGTTGCTAGCTGGTTCATTTGAGAGTTTTCAATCTGATGAAAAAATCTGACTCGTGTTTTCTATTTTCCATGTCTTGGAAAAGACGAATCAAACTATGAAAGTAGAGTGGCGGCACTTGACTGCACTTTCTTTAAAAAGTCCCTTTTTTAGGGATTGCTGATAGCCAGGTGTCAATTTTACAGGGCCGTATGATATATGGGGTGTTATGAGTTTTGGAACCAAATGTGGTTACTTTTTTGGAACTAGATTTGGGTAGTTTTTGTTCTCTTTTATGACCCTTATTTTTAATTGTATTATTTTTTATAAAAGACTACGAACATATTTTCCAACTTTTATTTAACATAGTAAAAATGGACTATCATCCCTCTTTTCATCCCCCTTTTAATATAGAAGAGATTTAACCCCATATAGTGCATAAGGCTTTGATTAAACCCCTATTTAACATAGCAAAAATTACACTACGCTATGACCGTCCAACAAAAGGCTACGACACTTATTTAACATAGCAGAGATATCTTTTTCCAACAACTAATTAACATGGCATCAAAGGCAATGAACAATGTATTTTTCACACACACCTCTATTTACCATTCAATTTAATTCACAATATAAAAGAGTACAGGGCTATTTTGCAACCTAACCCCCTATATACACTTGGGGGTTGTTGTGAATTTAATTAGAATTTAATCTATTATATAAAAGATTATATTATATTCTAGAACCCCGAAGGCCTACAGAACATTCTAAAGGTGGTTATAGCAGACTATTTTCCCCAGTAGCCGTGGTGTATTTGCTAGAGACTACGACGAGCCATGGTTCCTGATTGCAAAATTTTTGTCTGATTGTTACCAACTCTGGATTTTGGAGGATTATGATGAAAAAAACCTACAAGGCTACAATCTATCCAGTATTTAACATAGCAGAGATTGCATAAAAGGCTACGAGGCGATGTTTCAACCCCTATTTAACATAGCAGCAATATATGCTACTTACTTTTTTTAGCCTTTTCCACCCGTATTTAACATAGCAGAAATTACCTAACACCATTTTTTATAAAAGACTACGACCAATACTTTAACATAGCAAAGATTACATAGGCAACTTGTTTTACAAGCACAACACAGAGGCGTCCCTACGGGAACTTTTCCAACCCCTATTTAATATAGCAGAGATTATAACAGAAAGTTGAAGTTAGATTCTATACCACACTCTATAACCTAGGCAAAGGTAAAAAATATTCTGCTTTCACATTCGGCATGGGAGGCATTAAGTACAATTTACGAAAAAAAGTGGTCACTTTGAAGTCAAATATTGAACCGTTTATATCTCGTAAACGACTAGATATATTGAAATTTTGTATTGGCATTCGGTATGGGGTGGTATTAAGTACAAGTTGTGAAAAAAGTGGTGATCTCGAGATCAAAGGTCAAATATTGAACGGTGTATATCTCGGAAGCGGTTAGATATATTGCAATTTTGTTTTGACATTCAGTATGGGGTGGTATTAAGTACAATTTGTGAAAGCGTATGACCTCGAGGTCAAATCTCAAATATTGAACCGTGTATATCTCGTAAAGAGCTAGATGTATTGAAATTTTATTTTGACATTCGGAATGATAGCATTAAGTAAAATTAACGAAAAAAGTAATGACCTCGAAGTCAAAGGTCAAATATTGAACCCTTTGTATCTTGTAAACGGCTAGATATATTCAAATTTTGTTTTGATATTCGGATGGGGTGGCATTAAGAACAATTTGTGAAAAAAGTAGTGACCTCGAGGTCAAAGATCAAATATTGAACTTTGTATATCTCGTAAACGGCTACACAAATTGAAATTCTGTACACTTCGGAAAATAAGGTAAATGCATTCTGTACCAAATTTATAAATATTAATTATACATTTACTGTACATTTAGCTCTCGAAAAGCAAAGTACTGTATATGAATGGAGAAGCTATAGTCCTTTGTTTATACTATGATTAATAGTTCTTAAATTTAGTTTAGCTAAAGTGTTGAACTAGAGTTAGTTTCAGGTTTCAGGGATAATTATGTATTCTATACTATATTTTTGAATATAAAGCGTACGTTTATAGTACTTTGTAGTTTTAGAGAAACAAAGTACTGTATATGAATAGAGAAGCCATAGTACTTTGTTTGTACTATAATCAATAGTACTCAATTTTAATTTAGATAAATTGCCAAATTAGGGTTAGTTTCAGTTTTTAAAAGATGAAAATGCATTCTATAACAAGTTTGAACATAAAATTGTACTTTTAGGGTACTTTGTAGCTTTAGAAAATTTAATTACTATATTTGAATGGAGAAGCGATAGTTATTTGTTTATACTATGATCAATAGTACTCAACTTTACTTTAGATAAATTGCCAAATTAGGGTTAGTTTTAGGTTTTAAAAGAGGAGAATGCATTCTGTACCACGTTTTTGAATATAAAGTGTAATTTTAGGGAACTTTGTAGCTTTAGAAAATCTAAGTGCTTTATATGAATGAAGACGCCATAGTCCCTTGTTTATACTAAGATCAATAGTACTCAACTTTAGTTTAGTTAAAGTGTCTAACAAGAGCTAGTTTCAGGTATCAGGGAGAGAAAATGTATTCTATACCACGTTTTTTGAACATGAAGTGTATGTTTATGGTACTTTGTAGTTTTAGAAAAGCAAAGTACTATATATGGACTGAGAAGCCATAGTACCTTGTTTATACTAAGATCAATAGTACTCAACTTTAGTTAAAGTGTCAAACTAGAGTCAGTTTTATGTTTTCAAAATATTAATATGCAATTTGTACTAGTGAATGTCGTCTGTGCATTGTATTCAATAATTATGTGGGGAGTGAAATATGTATGCACTTGAGTTCTACTGTATGTAAAATTTAAAACTGATATTTTATTTACTGTTGTATGTCCTCGCTAAAGAATAGAGAATGACATGGGGCATTAAGATAGTATTACATTATGGAAATTTAAAAAAAACATGTATATTTTGCTACTGTACGTCTTTGGTAAAGAATAAAGACAATTAGAGAATGAAATGTACACAAAGCGCAATTTTACAATACGAGATTTTAAAACCGAAATTACACGAGCTTCTACTGGAATTGAATGCATTTTATTATTTTATAGCTATAAAGCCAAATTTCCCCCTTTTGCCATCAATTGTATATTTTTTTCTTTTCTTTGCTGGAAGTATACGAGTCGGTCGAATATTTCTTACTCCCGTATGCGCACAACCAACTATTTTACTATTTTGGTCTTAAAATTGGGAAACTTGCAAATTTTTACGCTAATACAAAACTTCTTTTTTGTTCCAGAATATAGTTTGTTGTAACCTGCAAAGCAAAAATTAGACATGTTTAGCGTCAGGCACTATAGAAATACACAACTTGCAAAATTATTTGACCCTATAGTGTTTTGTACAGAATATAGATTTTTTTCTGTCAACAAAGTAATGGTATGTGAGACGTTTTTTCAGCTGCATGGGGTAAAATACTGTTTAAGAAGAATTCAAAACGTGTGTGAGGACGTCTTTTCAACCCGTGTTTTTGATTATAGCATGTAATTCAGGCTGAAAGTAGAAAGGTGGTGTTTTGTTATTGGGAAGAGGGAAGTAAAGAGCTTTTATTATGGGGAAAAAGTTATATTTAAAAAAGATGTTATTATTTGACGCCTTGAGACCCCATAAAGTACTTATAGCATTATTTTAAGGAGAAAAGGTTCAAAGAAGATTGCATTTTTTTCTGTGGTTGGTTTTTCTTGCCCTACCACCTATTTTGCTTTCTTTGGGTCTTAAAATTAAGAAACGCGCAGATCTTTCACCTCCATAATATGACAAATACTTGTCTAGCGCCTAAAATTAAATACGTCTCTTATTTGACCCCTGTAGTGTTTTGTACAAAGTAAGGGCGTGTGAAATATTTTCCAGTTGCTTTGGTCCACTTTCAAGGGACACTTTGCCATATTAAAGAGAGCATGCTTCGGAAGGAACTTACACAAGTGTATGTTAAACATGGAATTAATTAAAAATGTTTGTATTTTACGCTTTGTGTTAACATGGAGAAAAGAACAATTTTACATAATCTCAACTACTTTCGAATTACCTTCAGCATAATTTAGCCTTCTTTTAATAAAGTGAAAGCTATAAAGAACTGAAGGCAACTTAAAAAAAAGTAAACTGCCAAAGAATGTGGTCTGTAGGAACGCCTGAACTGCTTTTTACACCCATTTTTTTTATTTATGCAGCATCTTTTTTCTTTCTATTCATAGCTAAAATACTTTTAAACTGGCTGCAACTCGCTTTTATTTTCACATCCTTATAGTCTTTCTGCAATTATTTGTAAACTAATGTCATTACAGCGTTTCTGTAGCCATACTTACGCAGCTTGAGTCACTGTTTAATGAATATTGGCACCAATCAAAATTAGGAATGGAAAATTAAAAAAAAAATATTACAGCAACCAATCAGCTTTCTTTAAATAGTTTTCAAAAATATTTTCGCGCTAACAATCTTTAGAAATAATAAAAAAGTAAGAGTACGGCGTAGCTGATGTCGAAAAATACCCATTGGGTTTGCTCCATTTACACTAGACTGGAGACGTTACTCGAAAAGGCTGTGAAATAAATTTTCAGTTGCAAAAAAAAGACATTAAAAAATTAACACATTTAAACTTACGCTACAGATACAATAATAATTGCTTCCACACAAACAACTCGTTACAATTAGATAATAATAATAATAATAGTCTATAACACTACAGCTCAATTTACAATTAATGGTTGGTTTTGCAATAATAATATTAGTTTTAAATAAATTACATTACACAGAGAATTTTCCCTAAGATTTTTCTAGTCTAATAATAATGCCCGCTGAAACTAATACTACAGTTTATTCTATTAGGGAATTATTAGGTAAGGATAAAACAACTGCAGAGAGACTTAGCCAATGGCTACTACTAGAAAACCTTAACGACAATAATTTACTTACAAACATTGGAGATATTATTTATGCTGATGGAGAACCAAGACTTCCATCTTTAGAGCCAATAAGACCAGTATTTTGCGATAATATTATTCTTGTTAAGATTTCTAGCTGGGAATTACGCCGCGAGGAACAAAGAACTTGCCCCATAAACAATTTAATGCTAGTTTACAAATAATTTTTAGAGCTTTATTTTTCTTACTCATTTTTGTACTGTCCAACTGCACTCCCTCTCTCTCGTAATACTGCTTAATATACTTATTTCTCTGCTCTTTACTACTGCACCATTGGGGCCAAGCATTGGCTCTGTTTTCAATTTCATAAACATGTTTACATATTCTGTGAAAATTCCAACTTCTTTTTTAACAGGATCATACTCCACCACCTCATATTCCCAAACCTCATGCGTTTCTAGTATTTTATATTCTTTCTCTACAGTTTTACGAACTTCGTCCACTACCCATGTTCCAGTGAGAGCACTTTCCTCTTCACTATATGCGCATTCTTCTATATTTAAAGTTTCGGCACACTTGCGGCACAAAGGGAAAATAAGTTTGCTCCCACTATGATATTGTAAAACCGGATGATACAGTTTCGAGGGAGAAAGTACTGTACATTTCACAATACCCTCGAATTTGTCAATGCTTGGGCATTCAACTGCAAAATAAATTTTAATTGGATGTCTCACCGGGTATTTTTTTTACTGTGCAACAATAAGGGTATAACTAAATTACATCTACGTAATGTATTTCCCCGGGGCTGTTTTATAATAATATTTCACTGCGGAGCATCGTCCGTCATATAGAGCATCACGCGACTTAATGGGGCTTTTTCTACATTTTAGTTGTGTGAAAACGTACCCTTTAATGTGTGGACTTTCACGTAATTTACGTTCCATTCACACCCCACATTTCTTGAATAATAAACCCTAATTCTCGCAAACGGGCAATTTTTCTTAAACTATTCTCATAACCAATATTCATAGTGCTATGCGGATCATTATATATTTGTGTGTTACGCCCCGTAGGATAACAGCGGGGACAGCCATGCCAGAAACACCCCTGGTATTCCCATATATGTTTCTGATTATTGATACACGCTTACCCGTCTACTTTAAAGATACCTAATAATACTAACTCTCGCCCGTTTGCTTCATGCTCTATTGTAATACCCATTTTTTTTTATCTACCACCCATTGAATCGCCTCCACAGATTGTTGGTCTGCCCAGCAATATCCATTATGGGGGATAAAACCTATTATTTTCTCTTTCAGAAAATTGGGCCTGAAAACCAAATTTCAAGCGATGGCTATACTTATAGATTCCACCAGAGGATTAACATGAGATATTTCCTGAAATTCAATCATGAATTTAATACATGCCTTACATGAAAGTTCAACATCTTTGCAACAAAAGCGAATTAATTCTTCTTTAAAATTAATCGTTTGTTTTGAGGAAATTTCATACCAGTACATAAATTTATTCTGCTCTTTCTCCTGCATATAGTCATAACCATAATATTTAGATTCTGGCATAAGTCCCACATATTTCTGATTTTTCTTGTTTTGAAATAATGAGGAAAATAACCTTTAACTTCATCTACACCAAATGCTTCAGATAGTTTAGCCAGCGCCATAGGGAAGAAATTTAAACTATCGATTAACTTTAGATATTTACAGTCCATACATAATATTTTACACCCCTTCATAATAACATTAGTAGTCCATTGTTTTTGGTTATTATTGTACGTAGAATAAAATGTGCGTCGTAACCTCTTGCGTTATGAGCAACACAGATAACTTTATTAACATTGCCGGGTTATTTACTCAAATAATCGAGAAAGTCAACAATACATTTTTCACCACAGAAAAATTTTTCTTGTCTACTACAAATGGTGCATGTAATATCATCACCACCCTTAAAACATTGATAACATACTTGCTGCGTAATTAGTAAGTTAGGCACATGTTCGTTTACTCCCTCTCGTAATACTTCGTCCTGTCTACATTCTATATCATAATACACCATCATCCATTTTTAGTACCTGTAGATTTATCAGGACGAATATAGCATTGATGGCGGGGGGCATCATATTTTCACAGTTTACGCAATACGTTTCCCCAGATTTGTGAGAATTTCTATTTTTCTTAACAGTATATGCTTTAGGACATATTGTGCACACTTTTAACTGTGAACACACTCTTTACCATAAAAAACACCTGTTCCATTTGTCACAATTCAGTACTTCCTCTGCTTTTTTACAGGGAGAATTTTTCTAGCATTTAGGGTATAATACCTTACAACGAGCAATATGCCTTTGTTTATGATCATATTTCTTACAACATATATCACAAAAGTACGAATAGCTAAATGCGGCAGTTAAATTAGTAATAACATTATAATGATTATTTATATAAAGGAGATTGATTTTCTTTTCACCACTCGCACCCTCGAAAAACCTTTTTCTCCCCCGTCAAACCATCGTACGCTGTAATAGTATAATCACGTAAATACTCTTGAATCAATTTCAATTCAGGGATTTCACCACCATTTATTAAATTAACACCTGCACTCTTACACAATAATTTCACTTCTAAAGACACAAATTTCCTTCGCTGGTGAGAATAAGGCTTATATGCATTTTTATCACCCTGGTTATCAATAAGCTCTTTAGAAACTACCAAGGCATGGCCAAGGCAGCTGCTATCTTTATTTTTAATAATAACTATACCCTTTCATTTTTTCATATATTCTTCATCAGAAGTAAAATTCTGTCTTTCTCTCCGCTCCCCTATAGGTAGGGCCACATCATGGAAATCAATAACAAAATGATCTTGTTCCATAAACTTTGCATTAGACTGTATAACTCTTTTCAAAGCCTCCCAGATAAAGTCCTCCCCAACATTCGTTGCTTTTCGAAATGAAAACCAAAAAGACCTATCTGGGTTGTTCTGATTCCATAATGTCAATCCTACCTGATGATGAGGAGATACATATGTGATTCACATATTTAATAGTTGGGCAATTCCCCTTCGCAGCCAAGTAATTGGGTTTTCTCCGTTAGGGGTTCTCGCAATTTGCGCAGTTATCGTTATACCGTTCATTCGAAATTTTTATATATTCTAGTTATTTGGTGAAGAATAGTTATATTACTAGACCTCTCCATTTTTTAAAAATTTATGTACTATTATTGCTTATAATACTTAAGTATATAAAATACTTATTTTAGTAATAAAGTATCTATATTATTCTAATTATTAGAGATCTTCGAAGTCTTCTTTCCAAGGGCCTTAGACGATCTAAATAAAAGAAAAAAGAAATATTATAAAATAAATACTTATAAAAATTATTATTTAACTAATATTTAAAAAAATAATTATAAAAACGGATTTTTTTCTTTTTTTAAAAAAAATATGTAAAATAGCTAATGTACAAAAAATATTAACTTTTTTTGCGTCATAACTTCTCTACTATGTAAGAGTAATACTCTCTTGTTAAATGTGGAAACAAAATTTCGATATATTGTTTCATTTGCAAGTTATAAAAAATTATATATTTAACCTTAACCTTAAGATCACCACCTTTTAAAAAATGTTTTACTACAACTTCTATAGAAAATAAAACAGAATTTTAATATGTAGTTTCGTTTACGAGTTATACGCAATTATTTATTTGACCTTTGACCTCAAGGTTACCACTTTTTTCACATAAACTATTTAATACCCTTATACCGAAATTGAAAACAGAATTTTAATATGTTTAGTCGTTTCCGAAATATAAACAATTATATATCTGACATTTTACCCTAAATCACCCCCTTTTGGGGGTATGTAGTAGTCAATGTGAAAAATTGCAAAATATAAAAAAACAATTTTTAATATTTTATTTCGTTTACCAAATATTAATAATTGTTTATAATTATAATTATTCATAATGTAATAATTTTAATTGGGTTATTATTTTAAAAATATCTACTTGTGAAAAAATAAAACAAAATTTTAAACATACAAGCTTATCCATTTACAATCCCCAATTATTCCTATTATATTAATTTTTATTTAGGTTATTTTGGTAAAAAATGTACTTACCTAAACTCTCTTCTTCTGCTACTGCTGTTAATTCTTCTTCTTCTTCTCTTCTTCTTCAGGAAATCTTCTTCTTCTTCTTCTTCTTCTTCTCTACTTCACGAAACTTGAACTCATGGCAATTTTTCGTATATATTACTTGTGTTTTACAAAATAATTATATAAAAATATATGCGCGAGGTAAACATTTTTGAAATATTTTTCATTAATTTTCATTACATTTTAATAAAATTAATTAAAAACTAAAATTGCTTTTTAAAAATACTTTAATATAATACAAGTGAGACAATATCAGACCCCCGTTAATATGTAATTTTATAATTATAAAATCTAACCTGTATAAAATATATTCAAGATGCCTCTATTGGGTGTAATTTGTATGAGTTTAGAAACAGAGGTCATATTCCTTTATAAAGTAGTTTTTTTTTTAAAAATAGCTGTATAATTCCTGTTATGTTAAATAAGGCTCGTAGTTGTTTTATAAAATCTCTCCTATAATGAATAAGGGTTACAAAATAACCTTGGTTCCCTATTTCACGAAATTATCCACTGGTCTAAGTTCTGCTATGTTAAATGGGGCCGTAGTCTTTTTTATAAAATAGAGCATTGTGTACAATATGTGGTTATATCTCAACTATATTAAATAAGGGTCATATCCTTATGCACTATGTGAGGTGTAGTGTTAGAAGACGTAAGGGGCGTTGAAAAATATATTCATTAACTTTCATGCCACATAACCCATAATCTTTTATTCAATAAATTAAATTCTAATCAAATTCACAACCTCACCCCCAAGGACATGTTAATTAGGGGTTGGATAAAGGTATCTCTGCTGTGCTAAATAGGGGGTCGTAGCCTTGTGTTAGATGGTCGTAGCATAGTGTAATTTCTGCTATGTTAAATATGGGTCATAGTCTTATGTTGGAGAGTTATAGCGTAGTGTAATTTCTGCTATGTTAAATAGGGGTTGAAAAAGAGGGTCATATAATTAAAAATAAGGGTAATAAAAGAGAACAAAAAGTAAACAGTTTTGGTTCCAAAACTGATGACACCCTATGTATCATACAGCTCTGGAATATTGGCTCCTGGCTATCAGCGAAACCTGAAAAAGGATTATTTTTCAAGGAATTGGGGTGAAGTGCCGCCACTCGACTTATGAAAATCACTTTCACATGTTTTATTGTCTATGGAGCTACAAATGTCAAGGACTACTTAGTAGTCAAGGTTTGGATGAAGTGTAAAGATTACGGGAATATCGCGCGGAACTGCAGAGATGATGAAAGATGCGGCCATTGTGGCGAAAAGGGCCATAAAAAACTAGAATGTCCCAACAAAAACAAAAATAAAGTATTATACCATGTCATAAAAAGGGAAGAAGTGCGGGGTAAAAGCACAACAGGAGTGTCCTCAATATAAGATGCAACTCCAACGCACAATAGAAAAGTTCGATTATGGACCCTAACCAAACATCAGCGGAAGGAGAGGTGAAAAACGCAAAAGAAGAAACCCCCCGTGCAGACAGAAAAGGAGTACAGAAAGATTGGCAGAATTTAACAACAATAAGAAAATAGATATTTTAACAATTGGATTATAAATAGTAACGCTATTGATACGGACAAATACTTAAAAGAAAAATTAAGACATATTCACCTAGATGATAGAAACCAATTAGTTTTGCACTTTTTAAACCCGGAACTAGCAACTTTCCCGAGAGAGTTCGCCCATGTGGTTGCCTTGTCACATGGCGGCCTTGACCTGGATGAGTACGAGAGGGAGGAGATCGAAGTTAGAGATAAACAGTTTTTGGAAATCTTTTTTAGTGAAAACAGATACGGTTGCAGAGTACTGTATATTAAGTCTTCGAAGCAAAACTTTCTCGCGGACCTAGATCTTCTTATGGATCTGCTGTCAACAATGCAAGGATCAAAAAGAAAGAAGATAACAATCCCAGTCATAGGAATGAGCCTTTGGAAAGCTACCCCAAAGGAAGTCTTAAATATTATGAAGAGGTGGGAAAACAAAATCCAAAACATCGGATTCGAGATGGTAATAAATGACCAATTACTCTTTGAGACAATAAAAGGTAATTTGGAAGACATCAGAAATCTAGAAGAACAAAATCAAATAAACAAGGAAAATGTAGGGGAAAACAGAAACGAGGGTAGAAAAGAGGGAAAACAGGAACAGACAGCGGATTCGAATGACGACTCGGGAGAAAGCGTTGAGGACAAGCAGACTATACCCGAACAGGCAAGGACGTACAGGAAGAAGAAGAGATGGAAATACTGGATCCCGAGGTTTTACAAAAGAATAGGTAAAGTAAAGGAGTATAGGAGCGATGCTGCAGTCGTAGAAATACCGAAAAAGGAAACATCAGACGAAATAGACACTACTCAGAACGTGCCTGACCTAGGGGAGAGAGAGCTGACGGACCAAGAAACGAAGATGATTGCATCTCACCCCAGAAGTCTGTACACCACCCTGCAACTGGTCTATAACCTGTTGAGACTTGAGGAGACTAACACTCTGACGGCTGTACTGAGAGTCATTATAAGGAACATACACCCACAAGGGAAAAGCATCACCTTCCCGATAATTGAAGACGTAGACAGAATTAATTTAAAATCAGATGGAATTACTTCGGACCCAGGCGACCTGCTCAAGCTGGTAGACAAAGTTTTTGAAAGAAGAAATGAGACTTTTCGACTGAACAGCGTCTATAGACAGTTTGTCATGGCATATGGTCGGATAGCCATCAATCCAGCAGAAAAGTTTCCTGCATGCTACGTCTACACTAGACAACCATAATGTAAACTTGTATAATGTAAACAAAATAAACTGGAAAAAATTTAATAACAAACTTCACTTACCACAGATTGACATAAACTGTAATATTCATAACTTGACGGAGAAACTAGAGCTGGTCACAAAGAAAACCATTGAAGAAGCCATCCCAAATAAAAAAGGTGGAACTAAAAAGAAGAAAACGCATTGGACAGTGGCATTAGATAAACTAAAAAGAAAAACAAAAGCAGCTAGAAGAAGTTACAGAGTGGCTGGAGACCACGAGTAGAGGCAAAGCAGGCTAAACAAGTATAGGGAAATCAAAGAACAATTCGAGAAAGAGCTACGCGAACACAAAAAAAAGAACCTGGAACAAATTCGTAGAGGATAATCTTAGTCTAGACCCATGGGGAACACCATACAAGATTGAGATGAGTAAAATAAAGACCAGGGGCACCCTAAATACCTTGAAAAACGATAATGGGCAGTTTACCACCAGCTGGAAGGCTACTACAGAGTTACTCTTAGCAAAATTGTTCCCCGGTGATTTAGAAAATGAGGATAATGAGCAGAATACACTCACGAGGGAAGCATCCATGACCTATAACCCCGAGCGAGAGGAACAAAATAATGAAGAGCTCAACATTACAAACTGGGACGTTGAACAAGCTATAAAAAGTCTTAAAAACGAAATCTATAAAGAAAACAAAGATATCTGGACTCCATACCTCGTAAGACTTTTTCGCGAATCCTTAGAACAAGGAATCTTCCCAAACACGTGGAAGAAGGCAAAGCAGGTTATACTCCTGAAAGGCGAGGATAAGGATAGAACAAACCCTAAGTCATATAGACCTATCTGTCTGCTAAACGTCGTAAGTAAAATATTCGAAAAAGTAATCGCAGCGAAGATAAATAATAAAAGGCCAAATATTAATGAATGCAATTTGGTTTTAGGAAAAAAATCTACTGAAGACGCCATCAACGAGCTCTGTAACAAAATTCAGCAACTTAATAATGACGAGTGT
>JAGDQP010004993.1:68946-81298 GCA_022664845.1 Lepisma saccharinum | reverse complement strand
AAAAAAAAAAATTATTTTGCTTGATGTTTTTAATAATTACTACAGACAATGTACTTTGTTGAATAGTTTTGGATAATATAATTATAGGATATTTTTTATAAATACAGGAAATAAACTGTTGTTTTGAAATGAAAAGCAAATATTACACAAAATTAAATAGTTGTGGGTCGCCGGCTAGAAAGCATGGTAAAAGGAGATCGCCGGCTAGAAGACATGGTGAAACGAGGTCGCTTGCTAGAAGATATGGTAAACGAGGGTCGCAGGATGAAAAAGGTTGAGAATCGCTGGTATAGAGGATCAAAAATATGTTGCTGAGTCCCAAACAAAAACAAAGTTACTCTCACTATTTATGCCATGATTTAATCACCTTTCCGTTTGTCAATTAGGGATCACAATCTCCATTCGTTGAAAATATGCTCAATTTCTATGAAAGTAAGCGCAGCATTCGACATATTGTTACGATAAGAAAGTCGTAAAGCTGGTCAAGTTTGTCGCCATCTTAATCGCTTGCTTTCACGTTCTCAATGAATGGGAATTCTGGTCCACAATTGACAGATAGAAAGTAATTAAAGTGATTTTGTGCGAGTAACTTAGTTTGTTTTGGGTGTTCAGCAACATATTTTTGACCCGCAACACTGTTTGAATTTAGTGTAGTCGTTTAATTCAAATGTTGTTCAATAAATATCGTTTGCATCTAGCTTTACTTGTGTCCGACGATTTAGCTAAGATATTAAGACGCTCGATGTGTAATTGAACAACAACCCATGTTCAAATCTCGTTGCAACCGTAACTTTTTTCTACCAGTACCGACATCAACACCATGTGTTATGTTGATTTAACACGAGAAAAGTGGCAGTCACGCTGTGACATCGCATTGTGTTGAATTAACACAGCTTTTTTTTTACTATGTAGTATCACCTTAGCATCAGCTACTAATTCTCTACTGTCTTGCTATTACTGATACAGCAAAATTGCTTAGGCCTATACAAGTTTTTAAGGCACTTCTGAAAACAAATAAGTCATCCTGTCCGTACACTTTTGCAGGAACTCTTCATGTGTGCCACCTACACGAAAGAGCATGTAAAAATAAAGTACTTCAGTGAAAAGGCAAAAGCAGAGAAATACTCATTTTTTTAGAAGTATTTTCTAGAAAACTAAATAGTCTTGATTTTCAGACAGGATGTCTGTTGAAACTCTTTTTATAGATTCTCTCGTGTGGCAGTAAGAAAATTAATAAATGCATTTTTATTCTGGCTCACGCACAGTTTCCATCAGCCGGTTTTTCGCCAAACTATTTCCTATAATGATACTAATAACATAATCACAGCTATATTCAATCCACTACTGGATGACACCTCTCACGAAGGGAAGAGTTGGTCTCTTGTTCTCACGCTGACCAGATGTGTTGGGAGAGGAGAGACGACGCTTTCAAGTTTTAACTGTGATTGCCACTGTCTTTTATTCACAGTAGCTCCCAATCGCAACACGATACTGAGTAGGCACTGTTCCAGGCCCTCTCGCTTTGGAAAAAATCCCTTGGCAGAACCGGGAACCGAACACGGGGGCCCATGATTAGCAGTCAGCGACGGTAACCACTAGACAATTATGGAGGTCAATTTTTTTTAAATATATATATATATATATAATTACAGCCATATTCGACCCACTGTTGGATGAGGTCTCCCCCCGGAGGTAGGAGTTGGTCTACTGCTCCAACGCTGACCAGACGGGTTGGGAGAGGAGAGCCGGAGCTCTCACTGTGATCGCCACTATCTTTTATTTATAGCTGCTCCCCAATTGCATCACGATGGTGGATGGGCACCGTTCCAGACCTACATGCCTTGGGGAAAAAAATCCTTGGAAAAGCAGTATAGCGCACTTAAATATTTTTTCTATTAAAATAAGAAGTGCCTAAAGCCTTGATAATGTTGTTTCAAAATCGCTTACATACGCTAAATATATGGTTTGTCCACAGCAAGCTGAGTTTCTTTCCCGGCCGAATGCTTAGAGGCAGCAGTGTTATAGCAATTGCTGTGATTTTTTATTTGCATCATATAGTGAATCACTAAATGTGGCACCTTCATGCAGTTGATGTTATATGATCGTCTGTCTCCTATTTCTTGTAACTGGTGGTGGATGGGTTAAATGCGAAAATCGCCCACCTAACACAAACCATTTTGATTCTAGTACTGTATTACCTCACTCAGTATTATGTTGTACCGATATAATGAAAAACACGAACGCGACCTAGCATGTGCTTTCATGATAGGAGAAATCACTGGGTAAACCTAATTCAGATTGACTGACCTGGGGATTAAACTCGAGAACTTCCAAATTCAAGTTATAAACGCTACTGTCTCAGACATCCCGAACACTTTTGATGGGCCAGTTTAAGAAAAATGGTCTGTATTTCCGATTATGAAATTCGCCAATCCTAATCAATAACCGGTTTGCTAACTTAGAAAAAAGGTAAATAAATTGGCGGTAAATGACACAAGAACTCATTAATAACTGCTGAATTATCAACGAATTTTAGTAAGTTCTGCAGCATGTTATGCATCGAAGCACTTTATCGACTGAGCCGAAACAATTTACAGAAAGAAGTTCTTCACTAGCTTCCGAAGATATATCAGAATGAGACTAAAGCGATAGTGGAACTAGTAGGTTGAAATCAGAATAATTGAATCAGAACTTCGCCTTAGTGTCTAAAGCATATTTCATGAGATATTCAGCTTGCATTGGAAATGGTGTTTCTGATTTTTTCTGAACTACAAATTGGGAAAATCACGTTCAGTCTGTACTTTTTTGAATAAAGCTCGCTCAAGGTTTCTTAGCCGATAACCATCAATTTTCGTACAGAGATGGTGGTTGTGGTGGAGAAATTTATAGAGTAAGAGATCAAACGAAAAGTTGTATGTTTTCCATGGTTACGGTACTCAAAGAAAAATTGATTTTTATGAATCACGAAAGAACGACTGGATCTATCAATCCAAACTTTGTATTCTGATAGACTAGATAATTCTCCATATTTAGCAGAACCAGAATTTTTACATGGTCACTGTTTCCATGGTAACGAGACTCAATTACTAAAACTTGTATTCGCGCCTCATATGAGAACGTTTAGACTAATTAAGACTCAGCCCTTAAGACTTGAACCACATCAAAAAACGTGAAACTATTTACCGTTCCCATGGTAAGGAAATTAAATTATTCAATATGTATCCGACCATTACATGGGAATCAATGAACCAATTGAAGTCAACCTTCACATAACGATGAACGAAGGTCCTCTTAAGGATCTAATTGTATTTTAATCATTTACCGTTTTCATTGTAGCTAGGCTGAAATGTTATACACATATTTGACTATTATGTAGTAGTGGTTGATCGAATTCCAGCCAAACTTCAACTAATAAGGAAGGAAAGTGCCTTTAAGATTTTATCCCCATTACAATGTTAAAGCATTTAACGTTCCTATAGTAACGGCACTCAATTAATAAACATATTCGAATTTGAATCTGAATTTAATTTTTATGCCTTTAGGCAACTTTGGCTCAGGCCGGAAGGAAAAATGGAACTTCTAGTAAAACACGTTTTCAGCTATCACCTAGGAACCGGTCAGCTAACTCTAACCAAACTTGGTAGGTTGTTAGATGCAGAACTCTCAATATTAGAGATGGACCAAGTTTTTCAACTTATTAACGTTTCCTTGATAACAAGACTTATTTCGTAAAGCTTATAATCGTGTATCATATGTGAACAGTCAAAACCAGTTGCCTTAAAATTTAGTACGATTATATAGGGTTCTATGATTAAGATTTGACAATACTGGAATAAACTGCTAACCATTTTCATGACAATGAGACTCAATAATTAAACATATATTCACGTGTGATGTAAATTGGTTGGCCTGATTCCAATCAGACATGCCACAATGATACAGATGAATCTAGTTAACATTTAGCTCTTTAACAAAATCTTAACTTACATAGTAATGCGCCAAATGTGATTTCTTAACCCATTTAAATCGAAATTTCGTACGATATGAGAGCGTAATAAACGCAATGTTTCATGTATATTAGAATTGTTACCATTTCCATGCTACACAAAGCTACAATCAGCGCGCGCGGCAGCGCGCACAGCCAAGTTCCCAGCCGACCCGACGACGCGCAGTGCCAAGTAGCTTTACACGAAACACCAAAAAAAGAGCGCACAACAGTTAAATCACGATTTTCAAGACACTACTGCTTACTTACTAATTACCCTAGTACCACCAAATTACCCACGTTTGCTAGGAATAACATCTTCTATAATACTACCAAACCGCAAGTCAGAGGGTTCATGGAGTGCTGAGTTATAAGCCCCCAAAATTAAGTTTTTGTCGTGTAATAACCACTCACTGACTAACATAAATGTTTGACATGTTCCTGTCTAGCTAGAAACACCAAATTTGGTATAAAGGTGTATGACCATGAGTAGGTAAAGGAAAAAATCCGAAATTTTGAAAAGTCGCCATCTTGGATCCAAAATGGCCGCAAAACCCATTGTTCTATAGGAATACACAGCCTAAACTGCTGAAGCTATTAAATTGAAATTTAGTATGGAGGCACAATATCACTAATAGATTAATAAATTATTTTTAAATTTTCTAAAAGTTGCCATCATGAATCCAAAATCGCGGACACTAAAAATCCATTTTCCACACCGTTTGAGCTAGGAAAATGAAATTTGGTATGAAGGTACATGATCACTAGTAGTTTAGGAAAATAGTACAAAATGTTGAAAAAGTCGTCATCTTGGATCCAAAATGGCCACCAAACCCATTTTTGTATATAATACACAGCCTAAACGGCTGCAGCTAGAAATATCAAATTTGGTTTGAAGATACATTATCACTAGTAGGTTACTAAAATATTACACAATGTATCCAAAAACGACCCCTAGAGGGAACACAATAGCTCCTCAAATTGTAAAATCAATATGGGACACAGGAATTGTATAGAAAATATAACTTTTCTGCCATCTTTATCATTAGCTATATAGCTTGTTGCGAAGTGAACATTTTGTGAAAGAGATCAAGTTATCTATAGTGTAAAATTAGAGACGTTATTTTTTTTTTTTCAGTGAAATATCGTAAACAGTAAATGGCCATAAACGTTTGGTTTGCGCTGTATAATGTGTTAATCAATGAAAATGGTTTCTGGTCAATAACTATATGGTTTGAGCTAAGAAATGAAAAATGAATGAGAGAGAAGAACATGAAGAATAGTAATGTACAAACAAACCTACCCCTAAATAGAAAATTATATTTACAAAAAGTTGTGATATCCGAATCCAAAACACCCCGTGTCAAAAACAAAGCCAAGTTCATATCCTAAGCAGTACAAAAAAGAGAGAGGTTTCAGCATATGGAAGTTGTGATATATACAATTGGCCAAGTTCTTTCCTAAGTTTTATAGAACAAATGAATTTTTCTTATACTGCTTACATGACTGGAATTTTTTTAAGAACTTGGCGAACTGGTCTGGCAATTCTACTGGCACCTACTGAAACACTGTACTGTTCGATTAAATTCCAGACCAGTTGGCCAAGTTCTTCAAACAATTCCACTCATGTAAGCAGTATAAGGAAAATTAATTTGTTCTATAAAACTTAGCTAAATTTATATGAGAACTACTTAGGAAAGAACTTGGCCAATATTATATATCACAACTTCCATATGCTGAAACCTCCTTCTTTTTTGTACTGCTTAGGATATGAACTTGGCTTTGTTTTTGACTCGCAGTGTTTTGGATTCGGATTGTTAACTACATTAAAAATTAGGCACATACTTCTCTGCCACATGTGTTAATCGAAACTTGGTCAGATATTCTCGGGTAGTACCAGTAACACTTAATACACGTTATCAGGATAATGTCAAACTAATAATCCCTACCATGGTAACGAGACTTATTTCTTTAAGAGTTGTGTTCGCGCATCATATTATAGCAGTTAAACCAATTATCTTCAAACTAGGTATGATTAGAAAGAGATCTAACATTAACGTTGCAATTACATTAGGACGTAAAATAATTTGCCATTTCGATGATGATGAGGCCTATTTTTGTCACATACTCGCACATCAACTGAGAACGCAATCAAATACAATCAAACACGTTGGAATACATTTTCCAGCTTACGATATTTCCGATAAATTCTACATGATTAAGTCTTAGACTAAATCTTGCTTCTCAATTTTTCACCTAAGTACTGAGTGAACTGTTTCGAAACATTTCATTAAATGCTACTACTTGCTCAGCTCAATTTTGTAGACAATGCCAAAGACGAATGCGGAATAGTTTTAATTTAATATTTTGCATAAAATATAAATGTTCTTTAGACCTTTATTCAAGATTTTGATTCAATTATTGCTTAAAGGATCATCCAGTTACAATGAAAATAAGAAAAAGTACTGATCATAAATCAGCGTATATATATACTATTTTCAGCAACACTGCAGATCCGAATGTCGTATTATGGAATAAAGAGGAAGAGTGTGTGTTATAAAACAGATAAGTAAATGTTTGGTCAACCGTTCGAGTAAAGTATTTGTCTATGTAGAACATACTGTCATTTGTTTTCAACAAACTGAAAACAAATATATATGTATTAGGGCAGCAAGAAAAATTCCACAAATTGTGAAAGTGACAACCGTTGAACAAGAGTAAAATAATGGCTAAACACTTGGCCTCCTGCCAGACATTTCTTTACAGAAACTCTTACATTTAAGCAATATTGCCAGTGCTAAAAATCAGTAAAATTTTATCATTCGTTTTACAAACATTAGAAAAACATCGTTGCTGTAGCTTCAGAAAGACGTATGTTAAAAACCTAACTTTTCAGTAGAGCAAATAACTGTTTTGAACATACGGAATGGATTTTTAGGATGCTACAGTTACGGTAAAGCATTGTCGCCGTAATTGCAGATAATAACCTAATACCGAAGACGTTTGCAATATGTTTGCAGGGGAATTGATTTTAGGGTGATACGTCAACCTTGCATTTGTTACTTTAAAGTAAACGTGCTGCTAATGTGAAATTGCAAACGTGGTACGCGTCAATTTAAAAGTAAACTTGCTGTAAACGTGATAATGCTACTTATCATTCTCCTTCGTGGGTTTATCTATATAATAGAATTATTGTAACCTAATGGGTAATAGAAGCAAGTGAGTCAAAAGAATATTCTAACAGCTAATACTGCTGTTATTCAGTAATTTGTTAATAATTATTCATCATAACCGTATTAAGCGAAAGTATGTCAGAATGAAATATATATATACAGGGTAAGTCAAAATGATGTACCCGATTTCATAAATTTATTTTGTGAAATATAATGAACATATCTGAATCTAATACATGTGGTAAGAAGGGTAACTCTCAAAGTTTTTTCAGTCACATCACAAGTGCTCTATGTGAGCACCTCGCGTAACACGACACACATCAAGCCGATAGTCTATCTCCTGCCAAACCTTGTGTAGTGTGTCACGGTCAATCTCTGCAATGGCTGCTGTGATGCGGGCGCGAAGGTCACCCAATGTTGTTGGAAGTGGTGGTACGTAAACATGATCCTTTATGAAACCCCACAAAAAGAAATCACACGGGGTTAGATCGGGGGAACGAGGTGGCCAACGAATGAGAACTCGATCCTCCTGAGATGCACGGCCTATCCAGCGCTGTGGCAATGCCTCATTGAGATGATCCCGAACGCTGCCATGGTAATGCGGAGGGGCACCATCCAATTGAAGAATGAAATCTGCACTATCCTCTTCGAGCTGTGGAAGGAGCCATTGTTGCAGCATATCAAGAAAAACATGTCCTGTCACAGTAGGTTCAAGGAAGAAAAAGAGCCCATAAATCTTTTCAGGGGAAATGGCACAAAACACATTCACCTTGGGTGAATCGCGTTGGTGTTCCACAACTGCGTGGGGATTATCAGTTCCCCAGATCCTTACGTTGTGTCTATTCACATTCCCAGAAAGGTGAAACACCGCTTCATCACTGTAACGTAACCTTTCGGCGAACCCATCCTCTTCCATTAACGTGAGAAAATCAGCACAGAAAGACGCTCGAGCAGCATAATCAGTGTCTCTTAAGGCTTGTAGCAGTTGCAAGCGATAGGATTTCATTTGTAAACGTTTCCGCAGAATTCGCCATACAGTTTTCTGTGGCATTTCAAGTTCCCTCGCTGCCCGGTAGGTAGACTTCTGTGGACTCCGCACAAAACTGGCGCGAACACGTTCCACTGTCTCTTCCTCAGCTGAAGGACGGCCAGTCGATTTTCGCTTACAGATGCAGCCCGTATCTCTGAATTTTTCATACCACGTACGAATGGTTTTTCCAGTAGGTGGGTCTCTGCCATACTTGGTACGGAAATGCCGTTGAACACTCATCACAGAGTTGTTTACATGGTAATCCAGCACACAGAACGATTTCTGCTCTCCAGTCAGCGCCATTTTCGTTAACTGCTTCCAGCGCCGCGTAGCGGTAGACAATGCAACCACGCGGGACATAAACTAAACTCAACTAAACTTTGCACTTTTGCCTTTCCTTGCGCGTAGCTCACATTAAGATATGTTCATTATATTTCACAAAATAAATTTATGAAATCGGGTCCATCATTTTGACTTACGCTGTATATATATATATTGTCGCTATGATCTTTGTCATCTTCCTGTGCGGCTCACTTTTATTTCTTTTCAGCAAAATCAATTTCTCAGTGAAAACCAATATGTTGATACAAATGAGCTTCCACATGTAATCAGTTTGCTCCAAGTCTGGCACAGTGGTGGCTGACTACCAGTGATTTCGTCGTAACCTGTAGAGCTATAATTGCGTTCAAGTATTCCGGAACTTCGCAGCTGCCTGGATACTTGATAACAAGAACTCCTAACAAAGACGATATATTTAAATTAAAACGAAGGATTCAGAGAAAGGACATTTGCATATCCCATATAATATAATTAATTCTCTCTCAGAGTACCCAGACATGACGCTTTAAGATCAATAGCACAATAACTAATTGACACAGCGGTGATTACATGGAATAAATTACATTACTATGTACAGATTAATTTACGATAACTTTCTCTTCTATCAAATATTGTCGTGCCGTTTTTTAAATATAAAATTTCTACCAACCAAATGTTTATGTCATGTTTTCCCGCGAAATCTATACTTGGAGCTGTGGCGACATCTATTGATCAATGCCAGAAATACTAAAATTTATATACAACCCACAATACAAACAGAAATTAAGTATTGAACGTTTTATCAATGTTTAAAGATTTATTCATTTGAAATCTAATGCAATATAAAAATAAATAACAGTATCAGAGAATCAGGCTTAATTAGCACACAATTATGCATTTAGTTTACTCAATGTATAAGTGGGCCATAATAGATGGTACATCTTATTCTCATCATGCAAAGTTGTAATTAAATCAATGCCTTTTGTTAACTATAATTCTAATTATGTTAATATTTTAACAACAAATGTGTTGAAACAAAATGAAATCCCAATTTCATTTAACACGTATGAAGGTTTAGAAAAATCATTAACTTGAAAATATTTTGAATTCAATTTGACATCTCAATTTAATTCGGATGAATTTGAAATGCCTACTGTGATATTTGTTTCTTACAAACTAATAGTAATGGTACTGATTAAGAATTATATGCGATTAAATTCGATGATTGTAAAGTTTAAAATGTACACCCTATTCCAAAAAAGATGACCGCATTGATTACTGCAACTATCAGCTGAAAATTCTCTAAGTCCAACTTCGGGTATCTTCGGAAACAGTAAACTAAAGATGCCAGGTTTGAGCATGAACCTTTGCAATTGGGAAAAAATATGCAGATGATTTTCTCCTTCTCTTAAGTGCAATAAGACATATTCTTAAGTATAGAAAAAAGTAACATTCATTTAAATACGTAATTATGCAGTATTTCGAAACCATCCATACATCTGACCATGTGAGATTTGTCACCTGCGTTTCCATACGTAAAATCACATTTCCAATAAAAGTGAAGACAGCAAATTTAGTTCTCGCATTCATAGTACAATAAACAAGAAAGAGGAGAGAAAAACAACAGCATTTGCAACGTATATGAATTTCATTGTCTTGAACACCGAAAAGTCAGTCATGGTTTTTCAGAAGGAGTTATGTCAGAAAGAAATAGATAGATGTGTTCATGCTAGCTCAGTGGTCGCAGTTGCTTGCATGCCAGTTAGCAGGCAGGATGTATGTGCTTCGTCCTGTTTATGTGTGCGCGTGTGGCAAATGCTTTGTTGCAGTAAAATGTCATATATAGTAAGAAAAAAAACACACTAAATATTAATCTACGAAATCTAACACAAGAGTTAATGCATTATATTTGCATGAAATAGTTGCAGAGCAGATAAAAATACCGGAAATCAACATTCTTTCTTTGGAGATAGATTTTTACAAAAGTCGCGTACATAAAGACAAGCTTACTTAATGCAGGCGAAGAAGCAGTCCAGCAGTGCAATGGTAAACTACTTTATGATAAAGGAGGATTCACGCAGGAATGACCAGTACCTATTGAAAATAATGGGCAATTTCAGGCGGTAGTGTCCGTACTTCCTTTGGAACTTAGTGATCAACAAGTTGCTGATATATTTAGTCAATACGGAACAATTCAATCGATCAAACAGTGTTATTATTCTTCCAATTATACGTTTCGTATATATAACGGAAAAAGAATCATAACCTTCTCGACAGTGACAAAAAAACTGCCCTACTATCTTTCAGTTCACCGACTGAAATTGCAACTTTATACAAACTTTTCCCAGGACGAGTGTCCGCGATGTAACGTCATCCATTTTGAAGACTCGCAATGTGATATAGACATCACACAAGAAAGTGTAGAAAATTCGCGGAAAGTTCCCTATAGCTTTCAGGGAACCGAGCAATCCCACTTTCAGAGAAAGCTTTTCCATCTATTCCACAGAAAGCAACTAAAAGTGACAATTTAAAAATAAACGACTCGAAAAACGGCAACCGTGTGTCATCAGTTATAAATCAAGCAGAAATCTTAACTTCTACTCTTGAACCTTCCTTGGATTCTCTGTGTGAACCAGAGACGGATAAACAGAAACAAGAAAATCAACCACCCCCATCTGACGCTTTATTTAGCAGCATTGAAGAAAATGTTCCCTTTAGTACAATTGCTTCTCGCGTGTCTGTTGTACATGCAGCAGTGGAAACGGGTGTTGATATAGAGTGTTTGTCTTCTATTGACAACGCATATACTGAAATCTCGAGTGACGAAGATGTAAAATCATGTACTAATATTGCCAATTCTGACGAGGTAAATAAATATAAAAAAGGAAACGAAAAAGTATCGCAAAGAAAACAACAAAAAAGCAAAGCAGTACATGTGTCCAGTCTGAATCTTCAAACCCATAATTTGTGAACTCATTTTTTCTCGTTGCTCAGTGTTGTAGCTGTTTCCCCAACAAAAGAAATATATTGGCTCTGAAGGTGTAAGTGACTGTTCGTTCTAAAAAGAAAATAATCTTTAAATGTGTAAGGTAAGTACCTGCTTCTGTATACTTTATATCTACCAAAATGGCAGTGACAAAATTAAAGACAAACATGGCACTTCTGTTATGTTTGGTAATGGCAACGTTTAATATCGTCACCTTTAACCTAAACAATATACAATTGCCTCATAAAATCCAGGTTTTAAATAACATACTAACTTTTCATTCAGTGCATGTGGCCTATTTAAAAGAGCTCTGTGATGAAAACATAGACCTTCCAAACTATACTCTATATACGTCACATGTTTTAAAAAATAATAGAGCAATTGCTATTGCGGTTCGAAAAGATCTAATATTATCAAATATAAATACACATAATTCGGGTCGTATAATGTCAGGTATAGTTCAAGGCATGAGCATCATATGTGCCCATCTTCCTTCCGGCACAACCAATAAACTAGAAAGAGAAAATTATTTCAGAGATTACTGTAGAACTACAACGGTTGTGGCCTAAACCCGTCATAATGTGTCTTGATGCTAATGCCACTTATTCCGTTCTTGACGCTAGCAGTAACTCAAATTTAAGCGCCGCTTTTTTGGCACTCAAAAACGAATTTGAGTTATGTGACACATATTTGTGTAGTCACACAGAATCCTAATCAACATCAGACTACATATATTTGCGCTACAGGCTGGTCTAGGATTGATTATATTTTCACTGCGGCCAAACTAAAATAATAATAATAATAATAATAATAATAATAATAATAATAATAATAATAATAATAATAATAATAATAATAAT
>JAGDQP010004993.1:0-60745 GCA_022664845.1 Lepisma saccharinum | reverse complement strand
ATATCTGGTGTAGTAAAAAGTAATCCATTATTTTGCCAATAGATGGCTTCAGTGATCTGTATCTCGCGTTGTATAAGTCCGATCGGGTTCAACGAGATGGCGTTCAAACGATGAGATTGCGTACTACAAACACTGTTCAGATAGTTGTGATGAGTTGACTCAGTGTTGTGTGAGCGCGCGTCAAAATGGACACTAGCAAAGAGAAAATACGCTATATTTTACAGTTTTTCTTCGATAAAGGCGAAAACGCAAGCCAGGCGGCTGCAAATGTGAATAGTGTTTATGGTCCTGATACTGTAACAGCCAATCACGCGCAATTTTGGTTTCGTCGATTCCGTTCCGGTAATTTTGACGTCAAAGATGTACCACGCACTGGAAAGCCAAGTGTCGAAAATGTCGATAAAATCATGGACATCGTCGCGTCCGACCGTCATGTAAGCACTGTTTCGATTGCCCAAGAGCTAAACATTGCACAAAAAACCGTGTGGAACCATTTGCATAAGGCTGGATACAAAAAGAAGCTTGATGTATGGGTGCCACACGAAATAACGCAAAAAAAACCTCATGGACCGAATTTCCATCTGCGAATCGCTGCTGAATCGCAACAAAAGCGACCCATTTCTGAAGCGGTTGGTGACTGGTGATGAAAAGTGGATCACTTACGACAACGTCACGCGAAAACGGTCGTGGTCGAAGCGCGGTGCGCCGGCGCAAACGGTGCCCAAGCCAGGATTGATGGTCAGGAAGGTTTTGCTGTGTGTTTGGTGGGATTGGCAGGGAATTATCTACTATGAGCTGCTCCACTACGGCCAAACCCTTAACTCGGAACTATACTGTCAACAATTGAACCGTCTGAAGGCAGCAATCGCCCAGAAGCGCCCAGCTTTTGCCAATAGGAGAGGCATTGTGTTCCACCAGGACAACGCCAGGCCACACACATCGATAGTGACTCGCCAGAAGCTCCGGGAGCTTGGTTGGGAGGTTCTTATGCATCCACCTTATAGTCCGGACCTGGCACCGAGTGATTACCATCTGCTCTTGTCCATGGAGAACACGTTTGCTGGTGGAAAATTCGCTTCAAGAGAGGGTTGTGAAAATCGACTGTCTCAATTTTTTGCCAATAGGGACAAGGGCTTCTATGAGAGAGGCATCATGATATTACCTTCCAAATGGCAACACGTTATCGAACAAAACGGCGCATATGTGACCTAAATCGGATCCTTCTAACTATGGTAAGTCAAGCCTTCAATGTCATGCAAAAATAATGGATTACTTTTTACTACACCAGATATATATATGTGTGTGTGTGTGTCTTGTGAGGTACTGTTGAACAGCTCTTGATGAATAATCTACAAAACAATAAATAGTTTCTCGATAGCTCTCATATAAGGCGATATTTGAATTTTTGAAAATAAAAAAAACTTCGAGATCTACCTCAGCCTGTAGGCCTACCGAAAGGGATTTTTTAATCTTGTAAACATGTACGGAAACTTGAATCTCTCAAAAACCAGAAAAGCTAGAGAGCTTACTCAAAAACCGTTGTGTACCTCTTGAAGGATACTTCAAAGATATGGAATCGCCTTTTCTGAAAATTAATTTCTTTAATCCAATAGTTAGGCTGAAAAATAAGTAACGAATTGCATAAAATTTGATTTTAACAAATTTTTTGGAGTGAAGAGACTGAATAAAATTCTGCAAAATTTTGTAATATTTAGACCTACTGCCCGAGTGTATGCATGCAAAAAAGAACATGGCCCTAAATTACATTCCTTCTCTTGTACGGGTGTTCAAACATGGCCCTTTGCGAAAAATGTCGGATTTCGGGCTTAAATGTCTCAGATAGGTCCTCATGAAAAAGTCTGAAATTTGGTATCGAGGAAACTTTTTCTTTAAAAGTCGTTCTGATAACTTCAGGTATGTAGGAACCCACATACGAAAACTATAATTCTTCTAAAATGGTTATGTGACTGTTTTCTAAAAATATCCAGGAATGACCCAATTTTACTATCACTAACCTAAAATAATCTTATCTTCCTTATCAAAAGTCACTAATGTATGAAATGGTCCACTTAGCGTGACTCAATCTGGTGGTGTTTTAATAAGACAAATCTCGGCAATATTTTTCTAGTTGTAGAAGTAGTGCATGGTCAAAACCAGTGCTACACGGACATGGGTTCGACCTCTGATCAAGTTAAGCATTTTTTCCTTCTAGTTAATTAGACGATAGAACTTCTCGTTTGTGGGGATCATGAACTTTGGGGGAATTAAATTTGTATGCACTTTGAGGGTCGTGAATTTGGTGTATGGCACCTTGATCCGACTTTGCATATAACAACATTTATTAAATTTGTATTTAACGTTCACATATAATACACCGACTTTCTGTCAATACCCACCACTTCTCTGATGTTATATTTTAAACATAATAATTACTTATGTCCTGAAATGCTTGTATGGGTACATATAAAACTGATTATTATTATTTATCTAATTATTCATGCTTCGAGGAATACATTATTACATAAAAATATTTTTTTCAGAACGGGATTCGAACCCACGACCTCACGATTAGAAGGCAAGCGCTTTCCACTAAACTAATATGAACACATCTATCTACTTCTTTCTAAAAGAACTCCTTCTGAAGTTCGGTGTTCGAAACAATGACATTCATATACGTTGGAAATGCTGTTGTATTTCTCTCCTTTCTCTTGTTTGGTACACCTTGTTAAACTTTATTTTAATATGGGCCAGTCTAGTAACTTTGGACTTCGGTCCGTCACGATTCGCCCATTTACAGCCAGTTAAAATCAACACCCATGCCAATGCCGGGACTCGAACCCGAGACCTTCGAGCCGATGGCCTACCGCCGCAGACCGCTCGACCACCCGGCCGGCTTTTCTCTTGTTTATTGTACTACTTGTATGAATGCGAGAACTTAATTTGCTATCTTCACTTTCATTGCAAATGTGCTTTTACGTATGGAAAAGTAGGTGACAAAACGATCACTTTGTCAGATGTATGAAAGGCTTTGAAATACTGTATCATTACGTATTTGAATGAAAGTTATGTTGTTACTATTGTTAATGATATACAATTCATTTTATCTTTCTATCTATTGAATGAAAGTTACTTTTTTCTACACGTAATAACATTTCAACATGCCATATTGCACTTAAAAGAAGAAGAAAAAAACATCTGCACATTTTTTTCCAATTTTGAAGGTTCATCTTTCCCTCCAAGGCTCGAATCTGGCATCTTTTGTTTACTGTTTCCGAAGTTTGACTTAGAGAATTTTCAGGTCAAAACATCCTAATCAATGCGGTCAACCTCTTTGGAACAGGCTGTACATTTTAGGAATGGTAGAAGTGATATGTTTCCACTTCAACCATTCAATTTACATCCAGAAAATCGTAAGTATTTAAAGACATACGAGATGTATGCTGCGTTTAAAAGATATATGTGTGGTAATACTAAAATTCTAATCCACTAGAATTTTTAAATAACAGACTAATATATGTAATGAATACTAATAAACATAAGAAAATAACTACTGTAGGTAAAATGAACTTAAGAAAATATAGATGCTAATACGATTTGTAATGCACTGGGAGGCCAGTGCTAAGTAGGAAAGTGTTGTCTTAGGGTTCAGAATGTTTTGAAATTAATTCCAGGGGACGTTTTCCAGAGATTTCCCTCGGTTTCACCACGGAGATGTCGGGATGGTACCTACAAAATAGCCCTGGCCGTCTAGCTTTCAATATTAACTCTCCCGCTGTATCCCGGCCTGTAGTTTACATGCCTAAAGACCATAAAAATTCAAACGATTTGTAATGTTGCCATGGTTGGAAAGAAAGAGTTTATAATATTAAATGTTTCAGGTTATGATCTGAAAGCGGATATTTAGAAATAATCAAATTGTTGATAGAGAAAGATAAATATGAAGGTACAGGTTATATGTTTGCTTGCTTGTGTAGACATTGAGAAATAGTTAAACAGTTGATAGCGAACAATGCAAATATTCATGAAAAAAGTAAATATGCGAGTACAGGCTTTTATGTTAGCTTGCGAGAGAGAATAAAGGAAATATTCATGAAAAAATATCATTATGTTAGCAAGTTTCCTTCATAATATGATATTTTGGTAACAGATTCTCTCGAATACTATACTAATACTGTAGATGTGTCTATTTTGTTATTTAGAAAAGGTTGTTTCTGTTTACAATCACTTAACATCCAAAACAGGTTAAAAAGTATAGCAAATGATACAAAGTTCACAGAGAAAATATTGTAAAGAGAATATATTTTTTAATAAGCAAGTTTAACAATCGTAATAAGAAGTACACCGCAGACAAAGAAGATTTTGATAATGTAAAATAAGAAGACTTAACTAAAAGTGCAAGGAAAATATACCTTGGTATAGAAAATACAAAAGACATTAGTTTGAATGTGTTGAAAAACGTTAGTTTTAGAGTATTCTCATATTTTACCCCAGATAAGATAAAACTGTTGCACAAAGAAATAACTTTCGAGCAGGATTTATCTTTGATAAAGGAAATAATAATTGACGAGAATTTGAGTTACTTTCTTTTATTACAAAATTTAGGCATTACATGTTTAACATACGACAGGGGGTCTGCATGTACTCAGGGTACGTTAGCTTTTCTTAAATGTTCTCACCGGTCAAGTGTGCTAAAAGAATTATATTTACTCTACATGCTAATTTCATGTTAGGAAATCGTTTACATGTTAGTCTAGAATACAACGCTATCGTGACAGAAAAATTAAAGTGGCATTTGGAATATGTATTATGATACTATTTCCATGTTTATGAAAGTGAACAAATCAGTTTCCGTAGACAGCAAAATATTATACAACTTAATATGAATTACTAACTGATTTGCCCGCTCGTTAGTGAAGGGTGAGTGAAATATCTTGGCAACACTAACAGTCGTTCTACTACAATTACAACAAGAACTACTACTACTACTATTACTGTTATTATTATTATTATTGCTACTACTACTACTACAACAACTTCTACCAGAATTTCTACTTCTTTCACAATTATTATTACAACTATTAATAGTCGTATTTAACCATATCTTAATTTATGCTTTTTTCAAATCCTTTTTATTAAATTATTACTAACATCGCATTAAATCAGCTTTAAATCATTAAATCTGAAGATTTTTGTCTTGCAAATATTCAAATTTGTTTTAAAAAATCTAAAGCACTTATTTATTAATTTCATTGTTTTAAATTAAACATCAAAATAACTGGACTGGTCCAACTGGACCAGGGAACACGTATGCACAACTTTGTGAAATCAATACAAACATGTAGATTTGTATCGTGTTCAAACACACCGAAGTGTGGATTTATATATATGAATTATTATTATACAAGTTCCATAAAAGTAATCTATAAATTCGAAATAAGGAACGTTATGTTAAGCACTTCAATAATCTGGTTAACAAGGTGTACAATAAGTTGTTGGTCGCTATTGTTGCATTACTTGTTGAATGGAATCTTGCAGTGTGTATATGTATGTGAATTTGACACAACGCGCATAGTGCCCCTTGGAAGTGCCCTGTTTCTGGTAACCTTTATTCCTCCTCCTTTGGTGAGCCATGAAATTTTCTGAAGAACTTTTTTCGAAACTGCATTGTCATCGAGGGACCGTGTTCTACTGGTTACCGGATCCCTCAATTCTTGTCTCTTTCAGTGAGGAGCATTTTCAGATAGGCATTCGAATCCAATCTGCATACACTTCAAAAGCTAGAGTCTGGTATAACGACCAATGTAACACAAATAACACACCATTACATGGAGGAGGATTTTGTCAACACGTGTGTAGACATAGTTATCTGGATTACCACAGAGTCCATTTCCAATAAATAATTTCGGCTAAGCATGTCGTAATTTCAGTTAGTTTTGGTGCTGTCATTTTTTTATCCCCTATGTATAATGTATAACATTTAAATTCACGAACTGAGCTGAATACCCAATTACAACTTGCATTTACAAAGATAGGTCAATATTGTAATGGAAATTGGATATGTGTGGCAGTAGACACACATAACAAAACAAACTATGAAGTAAACAGAAGAAATAATTATGTTTATGTAATCATAACACTGTAGCAGACGATGCCAACTCCAAGCACAGAAGCTTGGAAGCGCATAAGTCACGCCTACAAGAAAGACAAGAAGAGGCCTATAAAAGCCTCAGAAAACTCTATAAGAGTATCACCTGATCAATTTCGACAGTGGTCACCTCAATCCTTCCCCTCTGACTTCGTCTGGAGTTAGATCCTATCGATTACTATACTCCTTACCAAACTGACCTAGAGCGGAATTATAAATCGCAACATTGAGGAGGTGACCCATGTTAATCGCTATAACTCATGTATCGGGTAGTCATTTAATGAACTTGTATATAACTTATATAGCAAAACATTAGTAATTAAAGGTGTTGGTAAAAAGTCAACCGCATTTATGCTCTTATTTAATAACCACTGAATTACGATCCCAATGGTCGAAAGGCTCTACCTATTGATCTATTAACATATAAGAACATACATAAACACTAACGAACCACAAGATCATTACGATATATAAGACGCAAAATGAAATATTGTCAAATTGCTCCAACGTAAGATGGTGTTTTGAATATAAGTCGTTTCACTGATCATTTACGCAAGTATCGATGTATGTGGTAGCACCAACGTGTATCGTATACGGCGTTAGTAGTTTCGATCTCGTACGGCGGTGAGCAACGTGTATCGTATACGGCGTTAGTAGTTTCGATCTCGTACGGCGGTGAGTCATTCAAGTGCCAAGTGGTTAAGATAGTTGTCTACCCCAGGATCACATTGTCACAGCAGCCACGCATTACCGAACTCTGAAGAAGTTACTGTCAACCATTCGCAGGAAACGCCCATGTGCTTTGAGAGATGGAGTTCTTCTGTCGGATGACAACGCTCGTCCACACACTGCGAATCCTACACTGGCTTACGTACTGTTCCTAGGCTGGGAACGACTTGTACATCCGCCATACAGTACGCATCTGGCACCATTTGACTTTCAATTCCTCGACTCACTGAAGAATGATCTTGGTGCTCACTGGTTGCATGATATGAAGGAGGTCTGTCGGAAGGTTACCTGTTGGCTACAACAACAACCAAAAACTTCTTAGCTGCTGGCATCGAGGGACTCATGAAACAAGCGCCTAAAAGCTCATGGAGATTACGTTGAAAATAAACCAAATTTCATCAGGTAACTATTTCAACATTTCTATTCCATTTTTCGACTTACCATCATATGTTCTTTCAAATTTTTAAATTACAGTTATTGAAAGCACATTAAACGTCATTGCCGATATAATGACATGAGATATGATTTGAATGTTTTCTTTTTTTGATGATTTTTGTGTCCAGATTTGGTGATATTTTTGTATGATTTATAATGGTGTGTTTGAATCTGAAAATAATGCTTCCTGATTGGTTGTTGATATCTTGGCTGGGTAGGCAATAGCGTGGCTGGAGCATGTGCTTCAGTTCTTCGCTATTAGAGATGTGTCATGCATCCAATTTTTGTAACTCGTATTTTTTATAAGTTTCCTATATACGTACAGGGTGAACCCGAAAGATGTGGAAAAACTTCGTGGGGTGATTCATGATATAAAAACAAGAAGAAAAAAAAGTCATGTGGCAACTTTTCGAATTCCGCTTCGTGTAGGAGATACAGGGTTGCCAACTTGGAATCCAAAATCGACTGTTGACAATTGTAACTTATTAGAAAGATATGGATAAACTGCGGGAAGTGATTCCAGACATCCAAAACAAAACATGTACATACGAGCATCAAGACTAACTGTACTATACATAGTTTCGCACACAGAGGTGTCTCAATAAGTAGGGGCAGCCTGCTTGTTGAAAGTTCTGACGCATGACCGCGACGATACGTCCCTCGGACGCAAGTTTCGCTCGTAACAAGTAATGTGGACAACTACGACAAATTTTCACAAAGTGAATGACTGAAAAGATAAGGACAGCGGACACACAGGTGATGGGCGAAGTCATGCGAAACACGCGGAGCACGAATGATAATCTGTAGACTGTAGAGTAACTATGGCTTCCCTCTCAGTAAGAGTAATTTTGTAGCCAACATACGTACAACACAGCAATAGCTTACTTACCTCTAGTTTAATCACAGTAAATGTTCTAAATGCCCCCATGGCTTTCAATGCAAGCGTTTACACGTCGAATCAATGACTGACATACCCTGTCGAATGTTCCAGCCTGAGTCCGCACAGTGTCACGTTGCCCTGGATTTCCACCTCTGCTGTTGTTGGTATCCGACCTACACCGCTCTGACCTTTACTTTTCCTCACCTTCGGCCAACTCTACAGCCAAAATGATGCATCCTTTTTGCTTGTTTTCCTATTACCTTTCCTCTTGTTTTGTATCAAGAACAACCTCCCGCATGTTGTCCACATCGTTCTGTTCAGTTGCACTTGCCAACAGTTGATTTTGGTTTCCAAGTTGGCAACCTTGTATCTCTTACACGAAGCGAAATTCGAAAATTTGCCATACGAATTTTTTCTTGTTTTGAACTCACCTCCCGAAGTTTTTCCAGATCTTTCTGTTCATTTATAATTTTCAACAGTCGATTTTGGATTCCAAGTTGGCAACCCTGTAATTCTTACACGAAACGGAATTCGAAAATTTGCCAAAGGACTTTTTTTCTTGCTTTGATCTCAGAAATCACCTCCCGAAGTTTTTCCACATCTTTCGGGTTCACCCTGTATAGTGTGGTTAGCGTGAATATTGAGCTGCATGTGTGGGTAAGTGCTTATTGTGTGTGAATTCATGTCGGAAGTGAAGGAAGTGGGAGCTTCGTATTGTCATCTTGAATATTTAATTTGTGGAGTTTCCTACTCTTTCATTTATCGACACGCCTGTGTGGAACGTTTAGCCTCAGTCAAAAAACCCGCACAGCAGGCCACTGTTCAGCTCACAGGTATTTGTATAGAATATAAGATGTATGTTCGTTATAAGTAATTTTTCGAGAGTGATATAATTTTGCTTTCTGAATATCAATAATCTGAAAAGTAATTTCTGTTGGATAAATTGCGTGAGGGGGCGAGAGAAGCTACTAGTTTTTTAGTGTGTCGTTTAGTGATAAGTTGTGCTACCGTAAGGTCAGTGCGAACGGATACTCTGCGCTCTGTTTCACTCTAGGGATTGTGGTGTTTCCTGCCTTCCCACCTCGCCAAACCGGGACGGTGACGGAGCATTCTCGACCCAGAGCAACATCAAAACATTTCGAGATCCAGCCATCATCGACCACTGGGTTCCAAACCACACCAAGCGAATGCAGGGATGATGCTGCTTCAAGAAAGTTTCCGTATAGGCAATCGCGGCCCATGTCTTCTGGTTCTGCGAGCCATCGTTCTGGAACTTCTTTGAACAGCAATGGAAAACGTAATACAGGGCAGGAGGATAAAAAGAGTCAACGTAATGTAAATAGAAAATTAGGTGGTAAGAAACAGCGTTCTTCAAAGAGTAAAAATGTTTCTTTTTCTAGGAAGGAAAGTAATAATGCGGATGTACAGAATGTAAATAATTCTAATACAAGGAATTTTGTAAATACCGTGGAGAGTGAGAGTAATGGTAAGTGTAAGCATGGAAATCAGTTGCCAGATGAATATCGTCAGAATATATTACTATCTCAGTATGCTAACATGTATGAATTTGGCGTGGGTGAGGATTATTTACATGATTCATTTACGGAAGATGATATATCCGAGATTCTAAATACTGTAGATCCAGATTTATTAAATGAATATCCAGGTTTATTTTATCATGTACGTAGGTTTTTAAATAAGTAGGAAAGTGTAGTAAATAAGAAAATTGGTGAATTAGATCATTTTTCGTACAAGTTTGAGGTTTAGGATCAGGAACCAGTGAAGAAGTCTCCTTACCCTTTGCCTCAGTCATTGGAACGTGAGGTCAAAAATCTAATGGAAGTATTGCGAAAGGAGAAATCAGGTACCATAATCAGTATGAAATTATGAAAGTGAGACAAGCTGAATCAATCTCTCTTTCCCGACGATTTTTTCTACTTCCTTTCCCTGTTTTTTATCTTTTGTTTTTGTCTGCCATTGTCTCTTGTTTCCTTCTCATTCCTCATCGTCATCGTCATTGAATACTAACAAAATCATTCATGTCATTCATAACGTGTTACTTCATTATGTGTCGGGAGGGGGGGGGGTGAATTTTGTAATGATATGAGATATGATTTAGAGGCTTTATTTTTGTTGATAATTTTTGTGTCCAGATTTGGTGATATTTTTGTATGATTTATATTGGTGTGTTTAAATTTGAAAATAGTGCTTCCTGATTGGTTTTCGATATCTTGACTGGGTAGGCCACAGCGTGGCTGGAACATGTGCTTCAGTTCGTCGCTATTAGAGGTTGAGATACATCCAATTTTTGTAACTTGTATGTTTTATCAGTTTCCGATATATAGTGTGGTGAGCCTGAATGTTGAGCTGCATATGTGGGTAAGTGATTACTGTGTGAAGTGAAGGAAGTGGGAGCTTCGTTTTGTTACCTTGAATATTTAATTTGTGGAGTTTTCCTGCTCTTTCATTTATCGACATGCCTGTGTGGGACGTTTGCAGCCTCAGTCTGGAAACCCATACAGCAGGCCACTGTTCCGCTCTCAGGTATTTGTATAGAATATAAAATATTTATTCGTTGTAAGTAATTTTTCGAGAGTGATATCAATTTGCTTTTTGAACATCAATAATGTGAAAAGTAATTTCTGTTGGATAAATTGCGTGAGGGGGCAAGAGAAGCTACCCGTTTGTAACGTTCAATTGCTGGTTATTTTTTAATTTGTTATTTATATATTTGCATTTGTTAACCAGCACTTTTTGTTTTAATAAGCCTGTTAAAAATACATTTCTGCGCCTCGTCTCCGTTGATTAGAGTGTTGAAGTTCATCATCAGCATTCGTAGATTGTAAGTTGATGAATATATTTTGAAATGCATCATCAGGTTTTCCGGTTCTCTCGTATTTGGTTCTGTATGTGTATTGCCTGTTAAGTAAAGGTTTCTTTTTGGATCTATTGATCCGTTGTTTTCTTGCTAATGCATGTCCGGAGTCGAGTGGGTGGGAGCTGGAAACCTTGGGCTTCAATAGGAAGTCGAAACCTAACATTACACCGAAAAACTTAAAATAATGCCTAATAAATGTTATGTGTGTGGTTTTGTTTGTTCTTTTGCCATGCTACAATATGCATAAAATATCTCGTGTTGTGTTTCATTGCTTTACATCAACTTTTAAACAACTTCTGGTAGCCACTGCAAAATAGAGGTACAGTTAGCTGTGGACATTTTATGGTTTTCTATTAAATTGCACACCATTTAAAATGTAAATATTGTAAGTTTGTACTTACTCCACGAATAATTGCAGTTAATTCAGTACATTATAACGTACTATGATTCGTCATATTAACGACAGAAAATATTGTAGCCTGTTATGTATATATATATATATATACGCACATTATTACCCTATTCACATTGTACGATATATGGACGGCCACCCCTCTATACGGTTCTGGATCACGATGATGATAATGAGCATAGTTATGTTGAGGATACCAGAATTGATTGTTTTGTGAAGTTTTATTTTTGTTTTATATGTTAATAGAACTTAAATAATTTATTAACAGTTTCAGAATCAAAGCGACGCATAGCCATATATCTATGTATATATATATATATATATATATATATATATATATATATATATATATATATATTAGTTCTATTATGAATTTCAAAAAATAAATGAGAGAATTCATATTTTGCGTAAACCATCGACCGGAATTTCTCGGGAAGATGACGAGTCTTAGGTGCCTTATAGTGTACTTTAAATACATAAAATTTCTAAGTTTTTCGGACTAAAACAGAAGTACATTGTAATAGTTAGTGTACATCAATGTTGCAGTGTTCCCAAAAAAATTGTTTTACCACAAATACAAAATTGAAAGTGATAACTACAACAAAAAAGTTACTTGTGAACTGTGTGATTGAACGTATGACTGAAGATGGTGGACTGTTACCATGGTAACTAATAAATAACTATCTATAAAATATAATTATTATATAGACGATTGGACAATTTAACGTATAACTATGAATGAGAAAAATAAAGCTGCAACAGGATAACGATATCGCGATGGGCATGGCCATAAAGAGTCGAGCCCGCGATAGTAATCAATGAAGACAAAGACTAAGAACCATCGACCTCCATATAATACGATAGCGAACTTGTTCAAGTTTCATTACCACAAATAATTTACTTTGAAAGATATGAAACATTTGTGAAAATGGAGTTACGACAGGTCGTCTCTTCAACGGCGTACTTCACTCCTGCGAAGTGAACATATAGGCTGAATATAGCTGCACTAGGTAGGCAAAGTCCTAGATTGGGACATCTCAGTCCCAACGGAAGATCGATTTATTAGTGATGGAAGTAGGATACTTGTGAGTTACACAAGCAATAGAGTTAGTTAGTGAATATTCTACTATTACAGGAGTTAGTCTTTTAAATATTACAGACAGAGGAAGCCATTACAAGAGATATACTTTATCGATGTAATTTATTTCCCATTACAAAGTCCAAACCAAGACAAATTATTTTTACCATTACAAGTGTTTTACTATAACAAGGAGGGAAGCTTGCCTTTTTTTTACAAAGCTTGTAGTTTTCTTTCATTAATGTTCGTTCATGAGCATTGCTACCTTAACATAAAGTCGTTTGCTGTACGTAGTGGGTACCTTTAGTGTATTATTTGACGTAAACGGCAATATAGGCACCACGTTTTTGTTCATAGAATTATAAAATTTTGAACTGACAATATTAAATAACGTTACGTTTTCATGAGCTGGCACTTTTCTGTGAAAACACTGGTCAACAGCAAAAATGTGTATAAAATAAAACTATCTCTTTTTAGTGATCCGGGTGTCGCTGAATCTGAAAATAATCCTCATCTTACTTTATTGGTTCGTGTTTATAAGATAGGTTTTGTTTCCCTATGGAATAAATGTATTATTGAATCATAATATGGCAACACTGTAGGCTCGTACTAAGTTAGGACTAATATAAAGTTTTGTGAAAGCACTCAATAAGAATGGGTATATTTTCCAAAAGTTCCTTAGATTCAGTGAGGTGAAAATCAAGGAAGACAAGGTCATTAAATACGAAATCTTATGAAAGATGATCATTTTGATACACTTTTGGAGAGAGCAGAAAACTTGGGTGTCGTTTCGGGAAGTGTCGCAATACATCCTTGGAAACAGTAGATTTCCAAATTCAAATGAGTTGGTGGATAACATGTTGAAGGTTCATCAACAAATGGAATGTAACATGTCTCTAAAAATTCAATTGCTGCATTTCAACTTTGACTTTTTCCAGCAAACCTAGGTGCAATAAGTGACGAACATGGCGAATGATTCGACCAGGATATGCAGTTTTTGAGAAAAGTTACCAGCACAAGTGGAATCCATCTATGCTGGTTGATTTCTGCTGGTCAGTGATCAGTTCCGGCAGAGTATAAGAGACGGGCCAAGAAGAAAGGACACTGAGGCGTGTCTGTAGTTTATTTATTACCAGCTGAAAGGTAGCGATGGTGACCGTATTCAGAATTCTTTATTCTCATTATTTGCAGAATTATCTACATTATTTACAAAGAATGACATGGTCACGATTATTTCTGTTTCGTATTTAGTATCGAACTGTTGCTCCTGCTTAATATATTGCTCCAATAATCACATTTGCTATCGGTGATCTTTGCTTTCTATTATAACACCATGGTGATTTAATTCATCATGTGCATCTGATCTTGCATCTCTCGTAGGTCAAAAAACACTATTGTCTAATTTATAGCCACAAATTTTACACGTCAATATGTTTTTCGCAATGTTACGTATAAATTTGTTGATTTTACGTAATGCTTCTTCGGGATCACAACAATAGTTTGCCAAAACTATGATACCAATAATACAGTGAAAACATCAACAATCAAAACCATGTATCTATAGGAAATCCGTCAGAACTGTCAAAGATTTACAACGAAAGAAAATAACAAATGTGCATTATTCGAAATATTTATAGAAACTACAGACATTGGTAAGTATATTTCAAGGAATGAAAATGCTTCTACAAATGTACGTTGTCTTCATTCGAATTTCTATGCCAAGGTTTACCAATACTCTTTTATTGTTTTAGTTAAAGAGCAAATATACAAACTGTTCATAAAGTAGGAAAGCGATAAGGCGGTAGAATAGATCATAATAAAAAGGTGTGTAAGAATATCAACCTGTGAAACACACGATTATATAAACTGAAGTAGGATGAGTGGTGGACAATTTCTTTAAATTAGGAAGACTGGAAGAGTTCAGATATAATGAACATTGGAATAAAGCTTTCATTACTACTCGTATTAATCTGCTGGTCTAGAAGAGAGACACTGTCACCAGGCAGAGAACTGGAGAAATGGTAAATTGCCGAGAGAAAGCAATTAGAACAAATCTTAATACGAACCAAGTAATGTTACATCAGTATTCATTCTTTTCCTCTTCTGTGCAATGTTGAATTTACAATCCTACTTTGTTCTCGGACGACTATTGGTCAAGAAATTGCCATTATATACATAAAAGTTAGGGAAACTACAGATTAATTTTTATTTCATTGTCTAGTAATTTTATCAGTCTAATCTGTATGATTCCGATATTGTGCCGTGTTCAGGTGACCGTTAACGTAGGTACGGCGTCGTATATTTCGTTTTAGTATCTAGGTATTCTACGCAACATATAGCAATGTGATGTAGAACTAACTAAAAAGTGGTGTGTCGTGACTGTAACTGCGGAGATCGCATGTTAAGAATACAACTTTTGAGGAGACCGAACAAAACTGTTTATTTTCAACATACAAAATCAATTTTCAATCTACTAGCCTAATAGCATTCCCCAACTTACAATACGCTTTCAACAAGCTTGACAGTCAAGTATGCAAGTTTGCAACCAGTTGGCGGGGCAATTCTGCAAGCTTAAAACAAACTTAAAAAGAAATTGCTAGTTGTCACTTTTAAAGTTGTGTCATGTTCTTATTCCACATTTCCTGCAAGGATAGGTGCTGATCATCAATTATAAATACGTATCGGGCATTTCACCCACAATAATCCTGTTTGCCTGTTTTATAATAACACACCATTAATCTTTAACGAAAAGAGAGCAAAGATTCCCTTATAAGATCAAGGACTTTTCTGGTTATGATGGGGTGACACCAACCTTACAAAAGCGTTATTCTCTTTAAAGATCGCCAAAGCGTTATAATAAGAGTATCGGTAATTTTAATGCATAATTAAATTCAGAACACTGAAATTGAAACGTTCTCTCGATGTAACCTTAACTTCCCTTACAGATAGGGTTGCCACCTTTTGATGAGTTAATTACGGGACACTCGGCAAAAAATTCGGGACAAATCTCAAAAGCTTAAAATGAAAGCAACTAGTTTGTCCCTATACTACCATAGAATAGAATAGAAGTTTATTCGCCTGTGTAGTACATACAGGTCGTGACGTGTGATGCATAAGACTTGTCAGTGTCTCTATACATGAGACAGGATATAATATTTTTTTTTAAAAGTGTACAATTAATGTCACTATAAATTATCACAAAATGAGGCATCGCTCAAATAATCGTTGACAGCATAATAATCCTTATTTATCAACAATCTGATAAATCAGATTTACATTTACTAATATTTTCAATGCTCTTAAGGTATTTCGGTAGTTCATTGTATAATACAATCTGGTACACGAAGAATAAACACTAGAATGAGTACTTGCGAAATGTTGTCTTTCTGTCTGTTTCTATTTTACCTTGGATGAGGTATTTTGAATATTTGTCGTACAATAATTGACTATTTCTATTTGTAAATATTACACTCTTATAAATATAGACACCTAGACATGGAGCCATTAGATTCTTTTTTAGATTTATACACAACTTTACACGATGACCTGGCCTCATATTAAAAATAATTCTGACAATTTTCTATTTTATTTTGTTTAATAAAATTATTTACACTAACATGTGAGGCATCCCAAAATATTATTCTAAAGCTAAAAAAAGCATATAATTTTACTTAATATAATGAGAGCAGAGTTTGTCAATATACTGTACCTTGTAACCTATTTAAGATGAAGTAGTTACTAAAACACACAATGGCTCAGCGGTTAGAGCGCTCCCTCTGGCGCTTGGGATCGTCAGTTCAAACCCTGCTTGTGTATGTGGATTTTGTAGTGGACAAACACCGTGTGGGTGAGTTTTATCGGGATCTTCCCGTTTCTTCCCACATTCTTCATTCCACCAATCATCCCATCATCATCCATCTGGCCTGAGCCAAAGTTATCTAAAAGTCTCAAAAATTAAATTCAAATTCAAATCAGCGTTCAAAACCACATTTTCCGAATCTATGAACTGAGACAAATCATTGATATACAAAAGAAATAATGTAGGTCCTAAAATAGAGCCCTGAGGAACACCGTTGTTCATTTCAATGACTGAGGAATTGAATCCCGTGCTTATCTAATTAGCAGTCCTAGAGATATATATACTATCTGCTTTCTATGGCTTAAGTACGATAAACACCAATCACCTCTGACAACATGGTGATAGAGTTTCGTTTATAAAGTTAAATGAAGCATTTGTTAAATACCTTAGAAAAAACTATGGCATGATTACTTTTATTAAGGGTATCTGAAACTTTTTTTTTTTTGTAAAATCACACAGTGCAGTATAGATAGATGTTTCTTCTGAAAACCATGTTGGCAAATGGATATCAACTTGTGTGTAAATAGAAAGTTATTTAAACTTGCCAACATCGGGTATTCAAACATTTTTGAAAATATTTATAAAGAAATGGGACGATAATTTTGCCGTCCTCTGTAATATTATCTTTCTTGTGTAGAAGAATAACCTTAGCACTTGTTGGCCTGCTTGGGAAAACACTTGACTCAAAAGGGCTATTTATAATCTTGCAAAGATGGTCTGCAATTAAGTGCATACACCTTTTAATAAGAATAGACGGAATTTCATCCAGAACTGCAGATCTAGTTTTGGACAGCTTCTGAATATGGATGTATAACTCTCCGATTATACCTGCAGTTATAAACATACTTTGTTCCAATAGAAGTTTGTTTATTTAGATACCTGATTCCACGATGTGCGGAAACAGTGTTCGAAAACTATGACTAACGACACAATTTTAAATCTCTCACTCACACTCCAAAATCACTGCCGAGAGGAAAATGGATATTTCAATTTTCTAATCACAGTTGGCATAAATATCTGTTATCAACAAGACCAAACAGAAGCAACGAGTTCATGTCTGCTCGCCAGTGTGCATAGTAAACAATTGGAAAAGAGTATATCATGATTTATTTGTTAAAATTATTGATAAGTTTATAACCTGCGTGTAAATGTACTGCTCACAAGACGGGACGCATAGTTTTTACCTAAAATACGGGACATCCCGTATTATACGGGATAGGTGGCAACCCTACTTACAGAGAATCTTGTACATTTTGTACCTAAGTTACTTCTTCTTCTTATGACCCACTTATACATTGGGTCAACTAAATGTATAATTGTGTGCTAATTACACCTAATTGTCTAATCCTGTTATTTATTTTTATATTTCATTAGTTTTCAAATAAATTAATGTTTAAAATTTGATAAAACGTTCAATGCTTAATTTATGTTTGTATTGTGCGTTGCATACCTAGTTTAGTATGTCTGCCGTTGATCAATAGATGTCGCCACAGTTCCAAGTATAGATTTCACAGGAAAACACATTTTAAACATTTGGTTGATAGAAATGTTATATTCAAATAACAGCATGACAATATTTGATGGAAGACAAAGTTATCGTAAATTGATCTCTACGAAGTACTGTTATTTATTTAATGTAATCACCAATGTGTCACAATTACTTATAGTGCTATTTACCTTAAAGTGTCTTGTCTGGATTTCAGAGAGATACAACGAATAACAAAAGCAACAAGACACGATTGCTTCCGGGTGCTATGACGACCGCTCCTGCCTTGACTTCGCTGCATTCCTGTTTCGCTCTTCCCTGGCCTCAGAAAGATGGAAAAATAGGTGGAAAAAGAGACCTACTGGCTTGGAGAAGATGCCAGTATGCGACAACGACACCTATTACCTCAAGAACGACGACGGCTCAGGGAATTGCAACACCAAAATTGTGCCATTTGGACAGACGGAAATCCTGCCCTTGTCACTAAAACATTATGAACAAAGCACAGAGTAAGAGTCCTGTTCTCCAGCCCTTCTCAGTATTATAACAGTGCAATAATCGAAAAAAACCGGGTAAGTACAAAAGTTTGGTTGGTTTATAGATTTACTTACACTATATTGCTTAGATTCTAGTCCGCTGCCATCCTACAATTAGCTTCACTTTAACTCAAATATCATACCAATTTTATTCCTTTATAATACTTCAGTCATAACCGTGCAATAATCGGAAAAATTGGATGGATCCTGAACCACCCGCTTAGCTTCCCCCATTTGCATTCCCCTCCTCGTAGGTTACAATAACTACATGCCCAAATACAATAATTCAACAATTTTCACTTATTTATAAATTAAAAACCCCAAAAGTGAGTGTAGTAGAAGTAGTACACATTTCAGGGGAACCACTTTTGACTGTCACGTGATCATCTTATCTGTTGAAATACTGATATGAGGTTATCCGTTGGCGTACGGTTCACCTTATCTGTTGACTTATGTTATCTGTTGACCTTTGATATTTCTTGACCTTTGGATTTGATTCACAGAGATTGAGTGAGACGTGGTTGTTTACTTGTGTACAGTAAAAAAAATATTTTAATTGAATAAAAATACAATAGTTGGTGAACATTATAGTGACTGGATATTTTTTATTTTTACCTTATACTTTGGGTTAAACGTGATATGGAGGAAACAGAGTAATTTCTGTTTTTCCTTCAAAGTTTTAAACATAATGAAGAAATGAAATATCTTTCGTTTTCTGAAAAAGAATTGTTAACTTATTGATTCATGTTATATATTGTTCTTTAGCATTTGCTGACCTTTGTATTATTTGCTGGTCTTTGTTATCTTTTAACTTAGTGAATTCATGTTATTTATTCTGGTTTAATATTTGGTGAACACTTATCTGTTGACTTTTCCTTATCTGCTTTCTAAGGTCAGAAGATGAAGACTTTACCTGTTTGCAGATTAAAGGAAGGTTTCATTCCTTGAAAGCCACTAACCTTTCCTCACTTAAGTTTGTCTTAAATTTTACAAAAAAAACTGTGCTCGTCCATCATTTACCAGCTCCGTGGTATACTGGCAATGGTTTAAATAAATGTTCTACAATATCTTGAAAATTATTGGACCAACTTTTATCAAACTTTCAGGAAACCTTCCCCAGTCATGAAATAATGCGATATAAAATTTTCACCTCCCTATATGTTCTACTATATCTTCAAGACTATTTGGTCGATTTTCCCGTTTTACTTACCTTCCCAATCATAAAATAATGCAATGAATATGCTTCCGTGCTTTAGTTGCAACGGTCAAAAAAATGTTCTACAATATATTCAAAATTGAGCAATTTTCTTCAAGTTTCGAGATTACCTACCATAATCATAAAATAGTAGAATAAAAAAATTTCAGCTCCCATAGTCTAAAGGGAATGGGCAAAATAAAAGTTCCCCAATATCTCTGAAAGCATTTGAACGATTTTCATCAAACTTGCAGGTTACCATCGCAATCATAAAATAATGCGATCCAAAGTTTCATCTCCCCTGGCCTAATCGGAACAGTCAAAATAAATGGGCTAAAATATCTTCAAATCTACTTAATTAACTTTCATCAAACTTTTAACTCGCCTCTCCCAATCATTAAATAATACAACATAAAATTTTCACCTAACGTGGTTTAATGACTACGACCAAATAAATGTTTCAAAAAATCTTCAAAACTGTCTGACCGATTGTCATCAAACTTTTAACATACCCTTTGCAGTCATCAGGCAATGTGACACAAAATTTTAATCTCCGGGGTCTACTGGCAACTGTCAAGATAAATGCTCCACAATATCTTTAACACTATTTGATCGATTTTTAGACTTTCAGGTTTCTTTTCTCAATCATAAAGTAATGTGATACAAAATTTTCATCTCCCGTGGTCTAGTGGCAACGGTCAAAATGAATTTCCTATAATACGTTAGAAACTATTTGACCGATTTTCATCTTTCAACTTACCGTGCCTAGCCACCAAATACTGCAACATATAATTATCACCACTAGCGGTCTAATGGCCACCGTCAAAATAAATGTTCTATAATATCTTCAAAACTATTCGACTGATTTTCATCCAACTTTTAACTTACCTTCCCCAGTCAACACGTCATGTGAAACAAAGTTTTCATTTGCACTGGTCTATTGGTAACGGTCAAAATAAATGTCCTAAAACATCTTCAAAACTATTTGACTAATTTTCCTCAAGTTTGCAGGTGACTTTCCTTAATCATAAAATAATGTGATACAAAATGTTCATCTCCGTGCTCTAGTGAAATGATCAAAAATGTTCCCCAATATCTTCGAAGCTGTTTGACCGATTTTCATCAAACTTTCAGGTTATCTTCCCAAAATTAAAATACCGCGATACAAATTTTCATATCCCGTGGTATAATGGCAACGGTCAAAATATATGTCCCAAAATTTCTTCAGAACTATTTGACCGATTTTCATCAAAGTTGCAGGTTATCTTCCTCACTCATAAAATAATGTGAGATATTTTCTTAGCTTCCAGCTTAACTTCATCAGTCTTAAAAATAATCTATTATAAGAGTTTCAGTTTCCGTGTATAGCAGAAATATTTAAAATTAAAGTTTCACAACTTCAAATCTATTTACCTGATTTCCATCTACCTTGCAGGTTACCTTCATCACTCTTAAATCAATGTCATAAAAGTTTACAGCTTCCGTGATATAGCGAAAAGAGTTAAAATCCATAAACCCTATTGGAGAGTTTGGGTATAATTTAATTTAAGGTCTTTACAGAACTACGGCTCAGGCTGGATGGATGATGATCAAATGATTAGTGGGATGAAGAAAGTGGGAGGAAACCGGAGAACCCTGAGAAAACTCACACACACAGTTTTTTACCCAGCATAAAGTTTACATGACATGAATTTGTATAATGATTACCCCTTGCGGCAGAGTTGAACTTGGGCACTGAAAACGAATGTACTGCTGGGTTGTATATAACAGAGCTCAGCAGTAGAAGAAGTATTGGACTCAAAGTTATCGAATATGCTAATGGTGAACTTGGTCACCGAGAACCCAAGTAATCCTAGCTGGCATACCGAATAAGATATTAACAGCATAGGTAGTATATAACCCATCTATTATACTCAGAACTGAATAGGGCTACTAAAAACTTTCTTATAATTTATTGAAAATTACATAGAATGTCAAGTATACAAGAAGTACTAGAGTTAAAATATATATTTAATTTAACACACCAGAGCTGAACAGGATCACTGAAAACTCATATAATGCTACGATGCATTTTACATAGACTAAACGAAACCTGTTACACTCAAGGTTTATGAAACTTTAACGTTTCCTCAGATGATATATCTCCTGTAATACAATGATGTTAGACTGGGTTCATAACGATTATGTTGAATGACTATACCATTAAAATAGAGTATATAAGGAGTTTTTCTCTTAAACAAATATGGTCTTGCTCTTATACCATGTAGGATTGTATAACTTAAAGGATGATTTTTAAAACAATCACAGACCCTTGCAGTAGGTAATAACGTTGACACTTACCAGTCTCAATTAATTGTAAACAGAACTCCTTTTATTCAGTTATGTTTATTTTAGGCATTCAGATGAACATATTACCTAAGAGAAACTGATTTCAGATTTGAAGACATGGTTTTATAATAACGACACACCGGCTTTATACTGGCAATGATAAATCGAGTTGAAATAAAGAACATGTATTCTTTACGTATGATTATAGTCTTTACATATGACGAGATATAATGATGTTATATGACAGGGTACCGTCCCAATTGTGAAAACACTAACGAGAAATTGACTTCTACGTGGGATTATTTCTATGGAGATAATTAATACCTGTAGATACAGGCATGCAATCAGTTTATAGCGTAATTCAGTGTTTAAACGCAGTCTGTAAAGGAACTGACTTCAGACTATACTACATTTACATAGTCATTTAATCTTTTTCTAAATTTTGAACCTTTACATACATTATTTTTACTTGTGTGTGTTTAGACCGTACATTAGTATCTATATGTAAAACAGGTAGTAAGAAACTGACTTCAATTAAGAATATATGAAATGTTTAATATATGAGTAAGCGTCATAAATTTGCCACACATAATATAAACTTATCTTGTATTGCAGTATACCACATCAAACGTATATTTAGTACATAGTAACTAACTTCAGATTTTACCATTAGAATATTTACTAGAAACCAGCGTTAACTTGATAGAAAGGTGAAGGACAAGTCATAGTTTTGAAGATACTTTTCATGATTGACTTAATATGACTGTGAAAATACTCGGGAAATACTTTATATATTAAATTGTATAATCATGATGGTAACGAAATAACTACGATAAGAAAAAAGCTTTGAATCTTGGATAAAACATTCACAAATGTCATTTAATAGGCTGATAAGTGTATATTTTAGGGATTGGGTCTGATATTAAGGAAAAAATATTTTTGTAAGGTTACTGCAAATTAAAAGTTGTATAACAGTTCGTTTAGATTACATATTGATTGACGAAGCTATGGGTTGTACTATCTTTAGTAGTAATTTGTGTTTTGATTAGTTACAGATGGGGGTTATTATCCCACGTTATCAACAATTTTTATCTCTATCTTGTATTTACAGCTAAGGACTTGTAAATCTACGTTATCTGAAATATAGGACAATCTGATCAACTCCTATAGGACGATAGTATTAGTCATCAATTGAATTCCCTAAAAACAGAACTAGATTATATGAAAGGTTTTCATCTAATGCTATGTTAAACCCCGGTCTCTGGTTTCTTTAAAATACAAACTTGCAGCGGGAGACGAATGTATAGCTTTGTAAGAAATGAATTATATAACAACTTGTGTTAACTGCACGAGTGCAAACCCCTTCCTATTGAGGGTATTTTTCAGACTGTGAGAATACATGATATTCCATGCACTAGAGTGATATACTTAACTGAACCTAACTAAGATGGGATATGATGAATACTTCTCTTATAAGTCATAACAAAATATATATTTGTATTTGTTCGTTTCGACGTTTTATGGAATAACGAAGATTCTCATACTCAATAAGAATTTTTACTCATGAGAATACAGTTCGAATATTTAAAGCTACTACGATCATACCCTCGTTATATTCATACTAGAATTGTTACATATTCCAAAGAGGTATAATTTCAGAAATAAAACAATGTTGAATTTTAATTCAATAGATTGAATGTTGTTTTCGATCAAGGTAAATATGTTTCCCATAATACGCACTTGTCAAGATGAATTACATATTCATATGAATTACATATTCATCAAATATTAACTTATATTTGATAAAAAGTATATATTAGCTCAAATGTTACCTCAGACCAAGTTTGATATGCCTCCTGAGATTCCACGCTGGCGTCATGCATTGAATATGACATAGGATAATGAGTTAAAGGAGTCCATGTTTTCTAACAGAACTTAATCTATCTGATGTTACATACCTTCTGTAATACACTTATGTTATATTGAGATTGTATATCTTAAAGAATAAAGAAATGAATAAATATTATAAGGATTTTTATATTATTATAGATCGAATTTTAATAAACTTTTGACCAATTATAATAAACTTTTGACATTGCTTCCATACTCTTAGCGGTGTATAATATACAGAGGTATGAATATTTAAAGCAGATGTCTTTGCTTAAGAGAACAAACAAAGAAATCACCCTTGCACTAGTATTGACGTTGTAGATGGTAAGATTTCATTTACGTCAAAGATCTAAATTTTTGAATATTGAGTTACTACGTTTTGATAAGATGAGGAAACGTGAACAAGAAATTTTCATTTGATATTCTTAATTTTTATGATTCCAAAGTTACACAAAACATAGTAAACCAAATTATAACAACAAGTTTAGTGGACTTTTAAATTTTTTTATCTTAAGCTTACACTTTATACTCTGTAACTTGTGCAAAGTAAAATGTTATTTCAAGCTTTCTAAGATAAAGTGCATCATACTTTTGAAAAAGTTTTCTGCATTATTTATCTTTTCCGTTTTCTATTTCATAACTTGTACAAATAAAATATTGGTCCTGTGACTTTGTAACAGAAAAGTTTATCTTACTTTTAAAAATGTATAGTTAATAATTCAACTTTTCCGTTTCTATTGTTCAAAGTAAATGTCATTCTCAAATTTGTAAGATATTTATTTTGCTTTAAAACCGTTTGTTAGAACTTACACAAAATAAAAGTCCAGTCACAACTTTTAACTTACACGAAGTAAACTGCTATTCGTAACTTTCTAACAAAAAGGTTTGTCATACTTTAAAAATGATTTTTTTTATATTTAAACTTTTCATTCTCTAATTCATAACTTTCATAAATAAAATTTTATTCCCACGGCTTTATAACAGGAAATTTTATCCTCCTTAAAAAATATATATAGTTAACAATTCAACTTTTAGTTTCCTTTTCACAATTTGTATAAAGTAAGATGTGGTTTTCAAATTTGTAATAAAATTTTAAGTTTGCTTTTAAAATCGTTTGATAGAATTTACACAAAGTAAAATATCACTCAACTTTTGAAGTCACACAAGTTAAAATGTTATTTCTGACTGTAACATAAACTTTGTTATACTTTAAAAGTTATCTTAATAACTTAGCATTTTTTATTCCATAACACACAAAATAAAAAATGTTGTTGTCATAAATTTGTAGCAAAAAACTTTTAGTCTGTTTTAAAATGTTTTCTTTAGAACTTAAATTTTCATCTTATAGTCTGTCAGGTCTACAAAGAGAAATATCATTCTCAATTTTGTAACTAAACGTTTGTCATACTTCTAAAATTATGTAGTTAACAATTTTTTAATTTCTATTTCCTAATTTGTAAAAAGTAGAATGTATTTCACAACTTTGTAACAGAATAGTTTATCCTGCTTTTCAGATTGCGTAGTTAATAATTTATCTTTATACTTTTTAATCTGTAACTTAAAAAACTAAAGTTTTATTCTCAACTTTATAACAAAATATTTTCGAACTTTTCAAATCATTTTCTTAGAATTTGTACAATGTAAAATCTCAATCATAACTTTGCAATAATTATATTAACTCTTTACAATAGCTTTTACTTTTATTACTTTAAAAAGAATTAATTCTCTACATTGTAACAAAATGTTTTTGTTTATTTTTAAATTGTATCTGCATAACATCACTTTACATTTATTACTTATACAAACAAAATATTATTCTCACTATTGTAACAAGATATTCAGCCACGTTAAAGATGCTGTACAAAGACCTTTCAGTCTGGGGACCACCAAACACATTGATAACCTAACACACAGGCGAGGCCTAATAAGACAAACTCACACACGTCAACCTTGTTTAACAAAATACTTTTTCATCGTAATACAATAACACAATATATCAAATTCCTTTGAAACAAGACAGAAAAAGCGGAATCATAAAAGTGAGAAATATATTTCGAAATTTCATGATGCGGAAAACAAAAGATCAAAGTAAAGTATGAAGACAGTTTGACAGGAACAGTGAATTCTCTCTGTGTATGAAATGTTCCTCTTTTCTACGAAAATTTTTAAAAGTCTCGGATATCTCTTATGACATAACAACGATTAATTACATGACAGTATCTCAGCGGCCGCTCATTTTAACTGTTTTTGTGAATATTTTAACAGTTCGTTTTAAGTGCTTTTAAATCGTTTTTAAATTATTTGGCCGCTGATATACTGCCATGTAATTAATCATTATAATGTAATACGAGAATATCCGAGACTTAAAACATTTCCTACGTGAGAGGAGCATTTCATTCACAGCGAGAATTCACTGTTCCTGTAAAATTATTTTCATACTTTCCTTTGATCTATTTTTCCGCATCATGAAATTTCAAAATACATTTCTCAATTTTACGATTCCGCTTTCTTTCTAAGTCTTCTTTCAAAGGAACTTGAGACGTTGTATTATTGTATTACTATGAAATAGTATTTTGTTAAACAAGGTTGACGTGTATATCTTATTAGTCCTCCCTTCTTATTGGTTAACAATGAGTTTAGTGTTTCAGATACTGAAACAACTTTGTACAGTATATCTAATATGAATGAAACTTTTGTTGATATAATAGTAAGAAAAATATTTTGTTTGAACAAGTAATGAATGCACAATTGTGTTATGCAGAAACAATTTAAAAATAAACAAGTACTTTGTTACAAAGTAGGGAATTAATATTTTTGTAAAGTAATAAAAATATAAGTCATTGTAAAATGTTAATTTCATTATTTCAAAGTTGTAAGTGAGATTTTACATTGTACAATTTCTAACAAAATCGTTTAGAAAGCACGAAAAAATTTTGTGAATCAAAATTTATGGGTTAAGTAATAAAATTAAAGTGTAACGCTAAATTATTAACTACACAATTTTAAAAGCTAGATAAACTATTGCGTTAAATAATTGCGAATGACAATTTACGTTTTGTAAGTAATAAAGTGTAAACTGAAAAGTGGGTAAATCTTTCTGTTAAAAGTTGTGGATGTTATAACTTAAATTGTTAACTACATAATATAAGAAGTATGATAAACTTTTAACACGTTATAAACTATAATGTGCAAATTTCATTTGTTAAGTACACATTTTAGCATGAAAATAATTTTTTGTTACAAAGTTGGGAATTAAATTTTACTTTTGCAAGTTTCAAAATATAAACAGAAAAACTTAAGTTATGAACAAAACATTTTAAAGAAAAGTCATACTTTTTCGTTTCAAAAATGGAAATGACATCTTATATTTTAAAATTTACGAAAAAGAAATGAAAAGTTAAATTATGGGGAAAAAATTCTAAAAAGTATAATAAACTCTATGTTACAAAGTAGCGAATGAAAGTTTACTTTTGCAAAATACAGACAACAAAGTGAAAACTTGACTTGTGAACAAAACATTTTAAAAACAGAGTAAAACATTTTTGTTAGAAAGTTGAGAAAATATTTTCCTCGTACAAGTTATGAATTAAAAACTGAAAATTTGAATTGTTAACTACAGTGATTTTAAAGTATGGCACTTTTTATTTCGAAGTTGTGAACGACATTTTATTTTAGACACCTTAGGAAATAGAAATTAAAAACTTAAATTGTTAACTACATAATTTAAGAAGTATGATAAATTTTAGTTACATAGTTGGGAATAATATTTCTCTTTGTGCACCTTACAGACTCTTAAATGGAAACTTAAGCAATAACGATAACATTTTCAAACAAACTAAAACTTTTTCCTACCAAGTTATCACAACAACATTTTTATTTTGCGCGAGTTATGAAATAGAAAAAAGTTAAGTTATTAAGATAACTTTTAAAGTGTAACAAAGTTTCTGTTACAAAGTCAGGAAAAACATTTTACCTTGTGTGACTTAAACAGTTGTGAGTGACATTTTACTTTGTGTAAATTCAATTAAACGATTTTAAAGGAAAACTAAAAATATTTATTACAAATTTGAGAACAACATTTTACTTTATACAAGTTGTGAAATACAAACTGAAAATTGAATCGTAAACCATATAATTTTTAAAGTAGGATAAACTCTCTTGTTACAAAGCCGTGACATCTTATTTTTCCAAAGTAGGTATTCGATCAATAATAATGTAACAATTCCTATAATATTTATTTATTTCTTTATTCTATAAGATATACAATCCCAATATATCCTAAGTGCATTACAGGAGGTATGTAACATCAGATAGATTAAGTTCTGTTAGAAAACATGGACTCCTTTAACTCATTATCCTATGTCATATTCAATGCATCACGCCAGCGTGGTATCTCAGGAGGCATATCAAACTTGGTCTGAGGTAACATTTGAGCTAATATATACTTTTTATCAAATATAAGTTAATATTTGATGAATATGTAATTCATATGAATATGTAATTCATCTTGACAAGTGCGTATTATGGGAAACATATTTACCTTGATCGAAAACAACATTCAATCTATTGAATTAAAATTCAACATTGTTTTATTTCTGAAATTATACCTCTTTGGAATATGTAACAATTCTAGTATGAATATAACGAGGGTATGATCGTAGTAGCTTTAAATATTCGAACTGTATTCTCATGAGTAAAAATTCTTATTGAGTATGAGAATCTTCGTTATTCCATAAAACGTCGAAACGAACAAATACAAATATATATTTTGTTATGACTTATAAGAGAAGTATTCATCATATCCCATCTTAGTTAGGTTCAGTTAAGTATATCACTCTAGTGCATGGAATATCATGTATTCTCACAGTCTGAAAAATACCCTCAATAGGAAGGGGTTTGCACTCGTGCAGTTAACACAAGTTGTTATATAATTCATTTCTTACAAAGCTATACATTCGTCTCCCGCTGCAAGTTTGTATTTTAAAGAAACCAGAGACCGGGGTTTAACATAGCATTAGATGAAAACCTTTCATATAATCTAGTTCTGTTTTTAGGGAATTCAATTGATGACTAATACTATCGTCCTATAGGAGTTGATCAGATTGTCCTATATTTCAGATAACGTAGATTTACAAGTCCTTAGCTGTAAATACAAGATAGAGATAAAAATTGTTGATAACGTGGGATAATAACCCCCATCTGTAACTAATCAAAACACAAATTACTACTAAAGATAGTACAACCCATAGCTTCGTCAATCAATATGTAATCTAAACGAACTGTTATACAACTTTTAATTTGCAGTAACCTTACAAAAATATTTTTTCCTTAATATCAGACCCAATCCCTAAAATATACACTTATCAGCCTATTAAATGACATTTGTGAATGTTTTATCCAAGATTCAAAGCTTTTTTCTTATCGTAGTTATTTCGTTACCATCATGATTATACAATTTAATATATAAAGTATTTCCCGAGTATTTTCACAGTCATATTAAGTCAATCATGAAAAGTATCTTCAAAACTATGACTTGTCCTTCACCTTTCTATCAAGTTAACGCTGGTTTCTAGTAAATATTCTAATGGTAAAATCTGAAGTTAGTTACTATGTACTAAATATACGTTTGATGTGGTATACTGCAATACAAGATAAGTTTATATTATGTGTGGCAAATTTATGACGCTTACTCATATATTAAACATTTCATATATTCTTAATTGAAGTCAGTTTCTTACTACCTGTTTTACATATAGATACTAATGTACGGTCTAAACACACACAAGTAAAAATAATGTATGTAAAGGTTCAAAATTTAGAAAAAGATTAAATGACTATGTAAATGTAGTATAGTCTGAAGTCAGTTCCTTTACAGACTGCGTTTAAACACTGAATTACGCTATAAACTGATTGCATGCCTGTATCTACAGGTATTAATTATCTCCATAGAAATAATCCCACGTAGAAGTCAATTTCTCGTTAGTGTTTTCACAATTGGGACGGTACCCTGTCATATAACATCATTATATCTCGTCATATGTAAAGACTATAATCATACGTAAAGAATACATGTTCTTTATTTCAACTCGATTTATCATTGCCAGTATAAAGCCGGTGTGTCGTTATTATAAAACCATGTCTTCAAATCTGAAATCAGTTTCTCTTAGGTAATATGTTCATCTGAATGCCTAAAATAAACATAACTGAATAAAAGGAGTTCTGTTTACAATTAATTGAGACTGGTAAGTGTCAACGTTATTACCTACTGCAAGGGTCTGTGATTGTTTTAAAAATCATCCTTTAAGTTATACAATCCTACATGGTATAAGAGCAAGACCATATTTGTTTAAGAGAAAAACTCCTTATATACTCTATTTTAATGGTATAGTCATTCAACATAATCGTTATGAACCCAGTCTAACATCATTGTATTACAGGAGATATATCATCTGAGGAAACGTTAAAGTTTCATAAACCTTGAGTGTAACAGGTTTTGTTTAGTCTATGTAAAATGCATCGTAGCATTATATGAGTTTTCAGTGATCCTGTTCAGCTCTGGTGTGTTAAGTTAATTATATATTTTAACTCTAGTACTTCTTGTATACTTGACATTCTATGTAATTTTCAATAAATTATAAGAAAGTTTTTAGTAGCCCTATTCAGTTCTGAGTATAATAGATGGGTTATATACTACCTATGCTGTTAATATCTTATTCGGTATGCCAGCTAGGATTACTTGGGTTCTCGGTGACCAAGTTCACCATTAGCATATTCGATAACTTTGAGTCCAATACTTCTTCTACTGCTGAGCTCTGTTATATACAACCCAGCAGTACATTCGTTTTCAGTGCCCAAGTTCAACTCTGCCGCAAGGGGTAATCATTATACAAATTCATGTCATGTAAACTTTATGCTGGGTAAAAAACTGTGTGTGTGAGTTTTCTCAGGGTTCTCCGGTTTCCTCCCACTTTCTCCATTCCACTAATCATTTGATCATCAGCCATCCAGCCTGAGCCATAGTTCTGTGAAGACCTTAAATTAATCTCTATTCAAATTCACCAATAGGTTTTATGGATTTTAACTCTTTTCGCTATATCACGGAAGCTGTAAACTTTTATGACATTGATTTAAGAGTGATGAAGGTAACCTACAAGGTAGATGGAAATCAGGTAAATAGATTTGAAGTTGTGGAACTTTAATTTTAAATATTTCTGCTATACACGGAAACTGAAACTCTTATAATAGATTATTTTTAAGACTGATGAAGTTAAGCTGGAAGCTAAGAAAATATCTCACATTATTTTATGAGTGAGGAAGGTAACCTTCAACTTTGATGAAAATCGATCAAATAGTTCTGAAGAAATTTTGGGACATATATTTTGACCGTTGCCATTATACCACGGGATATGAAAATTTGTATCGCGGTATTTTTCTCTCCTGCGCACGCGCTATAACGTGTAGGAGACAAGTGCACTGTAAATACAACGGAGAAACCACGTCTCCGAGGTTGCTTCGGTGACCTGGTGCTTAAGGCGTCGGGTTGGTAAACAAAATAGCCCTGGTTTGAGTCCCGGCGAGGTTAACACTAGATGTTCCTTTCAGAATATATTTTCATGTGTTTATATATCTTTATATTCATTATTAATAATTGCTTTACTGCATTTTACGTACATTATCTTAAGTTAGTGACCATGGTGAAGTGGAAGTTAGGTAAGGTTATTTAAAAATACAGTAATTTGAATTTAAAGCTCTTTTTTAAACAAAAAGATAAAATATTGTGTTCCACAGATTTTGAACATCCAAACTTACACAATTTTCTTTTTAAAAAAACACTCGACCGGGATTTGAACCCGCGAACCCACGCGCCAGAGTCAAAACCGCTAATTATTGGGGTACCGAGGCTTCGCGCTTGCAGTGATGGAAACAGATATTTATTGAAAACTGACGGTGGTCTACAAGGACTCCTGCCTTGTAACAAATAAAAGTATTTCCTGCTTCTAAACGTGATTTATAGCCTTCTGTCTAAGAAATAAAATCTTCCTTTAATCTGCAAACAGGTAAAGTCTTCATCTTCTGACCTTAGAAAACAAATGCGAAAAAGTCAACAGATAAGTATTCACCAAATATTAAACCAGAATAAATAACATGATTTCACTAAGTTAAAAGATAACAAAGACCAGCAAATAATACAAAGGTCAGCAAATACTAAAGAACAATCTATAACATGAATCAATAAGTCAACAATTCTTTTTCAGAAAACGAAAGATATTTCATTCCTTCATTATGTTTAAAACTTTGAAGGAAAAACAGAAATTACTCTGTTTCCTCCATATCACGTTTAACCCAAAGCATAAGGTAAAAATAAAAAATATCCAGCCAATATAATGCTCATTAAGTATTGTATTTTTATTCAGTTAAAATAACTTTTTTACTGTACACATGTAAACAACCACGTCTCACTCAATCTCTGTGAATCAAATCCAAAGGTCAACAGATAACATGAGTCAACAGATAAGGTGATCCGTACGCCAACGGATAACCTCATATCAGTAGGTCAACAGATAAGATGATCACGTGACAGTCAAAAGTGGTTCCCCTGAAGTGTGTACTACTTCTACTACACTCACTTTTGGGGTTTTTAATTTATAAATAAGTGAAAATTGTGGATTATTGTATTTGGGCATGTAGTTATTGTAATCTACGAGGAGGGGAACGCAAATGGGGGAAGCTAAGCGGGTGGTTCAGGATCCATCCAATTTTTTCGATTATTGCACGGTTATGACTGAAGTATTATAAAGGAATAAAATTTGTATGATATTTGAGTTAAAGTGAAGCTAATTGTAGGATGGCAGCGGACTAGAATCTAAGCAATATAGTGTAAGTAAATCTATAAACCGACAAAACCTTTGTACATACCGTTTTTACTTCGATTATTGCGCGGTTATACTACTCTCCTCAGGTTTTTCAGAAGAAATGGATGTTGAGCGATTTCAACTTTCTATAAATTCAGTCAAAATGCTTTTATCTGATAATCAGGCTTCTGCCATTAATCTTTCGAACAAGTTTCAACCTCTTGATTCATGATCTTCTGATAATACCCCTCCTATACAATCCGTACCAGTACAGAAATATCCACCAAAGCCTCCTCCAATATATACTTATTGTATTGCCAATAAATATTAATTTACTAGCTCCTTATTAGCAATATGCTCTGTCAATCCTCAGATTTCCATAGTAAAAATCATATTCGCTTCCATTTGAAAAGAGAAACAGATTTGTGACGAAATTAAAACTTATTGCTTACAGAGCAATATTCAGTTTGCCACTGACATACCAAAGCAGGATAGACCGCACAAGATTGTTATTCACAAATTACACTTTGAACTCTCTAGGTTTGAATTTGTAGGATCAGCATTGAAATTTCGTGCAACGATAAAAATACATTAGACATGTACGGAGATAGTGCTGCCATCTCTTGTACATCTTGACTTTACTTCGCCCTTAAAGTGTAATTTCGTATGTTAAATCGTGATGAATTATCTTTGCTGTTCTTTTAGGCGCCTAACAGAATGACGATACTACAGAGCTTAGTTCGGTCACTTCGACTAGATGTTGACAGTTCGGTGGCTGGACACCAAGCGACCGCGAAGGTGTCAAATGTCCACTCTTTTTATACAATTTCGTGTCACAATATTAACTTATGAGAGTTAGTTGCTGATCAACCACAAACACAAATGATTTTACGAATCGGAGAGAAGCAGCTCTTATTTTCCAAAGCAGGTGGGAGTCAATTGCTCTTTGCTTTTTTTGCTTGTCCAAGTTGATCTTTGAACTACTGACTACGGGTTCCAAAGTTCGGAAGACGTCTGGCTGATTGAAATACACTAATTTATTATACAATGTCTTACTTTTTGTTGAGTTTCTGTTCTCTTTAATTTTTTAAACGAAATGAGAGTAATTTTATTTAATAAATAAATGATTTGCTTCGTGCTATGTTATATACATAAATTAAGAATATATTAATTACTAAATTAACATAGACATCACAATTAAGCCTTACGCCCCTTGACATTATATTAAAGGTAATAACTTATTAGATATTTTTGATAACAAACAGTTTAACTAAATATATTTACAAGATTAAAAAGTTATTGTCTATGATCAATGATAATTTCTTATAGAATGTTGTTGATGTTTTATCCAACTTTAAGAGGTTACCAATATTTAAAGAATATTGTTTTATTGATATTCAGATTATGTCTGGGCTAGTAAACATTTATAAATCCTGAAGCTAGTAAGACAAATTACTATACAAAAGGAGCTACTAAACAAATTAAATATACTGAATTTAATTTATTTAGCTTTATTATAAATGACACCTAATAATATTTCGGAAGAGTTGTATTATTAAATTGAATAATGAAACAATGTAATTCAATATTGAAGAAAAAGATAAAATGTAAAATTTTAAAATACTTCTGTTATTTTTAATTATATTATCTGTATCTTTATCCGCTGCAACAGGAGTTGTTACTCTATTAATTACAATAACCGTATATACAATAATTAATGTTAGTTTTACAACACTTTCAACAGCCTATTTTTGGCTGAAGTACTAAATTTAATTTGAATAAAAAAGATGAGTGATTATATAAACTTAATTCAATTAATTAATAATTTCAAAAATGACTTAGCAGTGTTACTAAAAAATAATAAGATTTTGAATGATAACTATATTACGCGAATTATTTGAAAAGTTATGCTATATATGAAACACATTAATTGTATTGCATAAAATAATTTTAAATAAATGAATTCAAAAACAAACTTACTCTAACAGAAAATGTTAATATTACTATTCATCGATATTAAAAAACGTAGAAGTTGTAATACAAAACTGTGACTTTTCTGTAACTATAGATTTTGACAGATGGACTAAATTCTGTAAAAAGCCCTATCCAATCCGAATGGAATTTGAAAAAACAAATGCTAGTAAAGCGTTTAAAATCATAAATATTATAACTTGTAAATATTTTTTTATCTTAGAACACAAAATTTAAGAATAAGTGATAGCTTTGAATATAGAGCATCTCTTTCCTTTTAATTAAAAAAAATATATAAACTTCAAGAAATTCAATTTATAACAATATGTATAATATATGAGATCTTGAGAGTTTCATTGCCATGAATTTGGTAGAACGGGGCAATCTATAACAAATCATTTTCTTCAATTGGCTTCTAATCTTCTACATTTTTCCCCATCTTTTAATGAAGCCAAAAGCTGTCTCAAGTCAGATTGAAAATAGCAGAGAAAGGTGTGGATATCTAAACTTGTAAATCTCTAAGTCCTCTAGTTTTCTCTAACGTAGGACAATCTCACCTTATTGTCACGAAATATTAGAACAGGTGATGGGCTAGTGACCAGCTTAAAAATTGTGGAAAATTATGTTTTTTGGGCTAGTAAAGTAAATATAGAAAGTTTGGGATAAGCGACTGTCATCGGTCACCTATCCTGAAGGCCCTATAAATACTGTTACTTGCTCTGCAATAACAAGAACATAAAATATTTTGGACTAGTATTAGATATTTTCCTAACGTTGTATGCAAATTATTGTCCTATCACTTTCCATACAGTACGAAATAACCGCGATTACTCTAGTACAAAATATTTGGAAACGTAGTGTTCAAAAGCTACGAATCTGTTTCTCAAAGTTTCGGCTTGTTACTGAATTAAACCTTGTATAACTGTTCTACATTTAGAGATTCGTTTTACTTTTTTAATTAAACAATTAAGTACAAATTTTCGTTTTCATTTTTCCTGAATTATTTATACCAGTCTACTCTCTAATGTTTAATTTATTAAAATATTGCTGACATTGTACTATTCTTAAAATTTCACATAAATAAATAAAATTCTCAAAAGTTGTGAATGAAATCCCACCCATTACTCTCAGTCTTTGCTGTATTGGACATTTGTGAGTTAAAGAATGTCTTGAGTGAAGTGTACATCGGGAGAAGGTGCCTACAATAGTGTAATGCCACAACTACGACTCTAGATGGAAAACTTGTATGGCGTAAAAGAATTAGTCAGTATGTTATCTGAAAGACAATGTTATCGTGAATGTTTCGTAATCTGTCATGTTGAGGCGAGGCAAGTACGTTGAAAAATAACGTATCTTTTTTTAGAATGAAAATAATTTCATTAGTCAGTGAACATTTTAAGATCGGGTTAAATTCCATGACGGAGTAGAAAATACACTTGAATAGAGTACTTTTCACTGACTGCCAAGTACTTGCTTAGACTGTATCACAAAGAAGCCATGTGTGTGGAGGGAATCAGGTGAAGTGACGTCTTACCCCGCAGGTAAGAGATAGATGCCCACTACCTAAACACATTGCATCAAATAAGAATAAAATGAGAAAGACCATGCTAATTTCTTTGTACTATTCTTCTTGAAAAGAATGCAGTCATACAAGGGCATTTGTAACTGGTATAGTCTACGTACGCATTCAATAGAATTTGAATGCCATTTATAGTCTTTAACCAACTATGGCTAGGCCTGAATACGGGTAGGGTGAGGATGTGCGAAAGAAGCAGACCAGCGCCTAGTTTCGAAGGCACCAGTACAGTCTTATGTGACTAAGGATAACCCTGAATAAACTCCAGTCAGGATGCCCACCGCGGGGATGAATCCCACGACCTACCGATCTCGAACCCAACGCTCTATTGAGATAGGTTTTCCCGGTACATGTTCAATAGCATGTATGGTGTACGATAAAGAACTATTTTCTTATATCTATTTTCTAAGCTGATAGTTTTAAAACTTCGAGAAACTTGGATTAACGGAAATAATTGGTAGAGAGCAAATTGATTAAGACTAATGCCGTCTTCTAATACTCATCTAAAGTACTGAGGAATTTTATATAACACTTAAAGATCTAAACCCCGGAAAACTGGATTAAGGAACCTTAAATTATACTTGATTTGCTCAAGTTGTGTTAAGTGAATCTTTTTTACAAGGAAACTCTGCAACTTTCCCACCTCGAATCGCCCCCAAATTTGCACCAAGCATGCGGTGTAGCACAGATAGAACACAGACGGAAGCTTTTGTTTCGCAAATTGTGGGAACATGCATTCAGAGCCATATCGTCGATATCTAGAGTAAAGACACGAAAAGCGCCGGAATACATGCAACCCAATCGTCCCTCCCGCAATGCAGGTTGCATAGCACAGGAAAACATCGTACATTCTAGAACCTTATAGAAGGTATCTTCGGGATTTATAGCGAGGCGCGTGTTGCCCATTAGATAGTTGTTGGTGAAGGACCACCATGGGTGAAAGATACTGTATTTGCAATCCGTACGCCATTTTTTCGTAGATGTTCTCAAGGACAAAGTGCCGCGTGAGTTCGAAGTGAGACCTTCACAGCCATGCCATGTTGTTTGTAGAATAGCAGATGAATTATCATATATTCCGTGCTTGTGTCCTATACACGAGATGATGTTGCTGTGAGAGAAGAGCACAGTCTGTTGTGTGAAAGCTGTCAGTCCGAGATGGTTAGTGACAGTGCTGTGGAAGAACTATGCGGAGAAACCACATTTAATTCAGAAGAAGAACATCGGGATGGTGCTAGTTCGTATCATCAGTCTCCGCCGAAACACTCACGACAAAGTTTACACGAACACGTATCGGAAGCAACAATGATCACGATATATACACCTGTGCGATAAGAAAAGAAGTCAATGAGCGTGTCCGCTAGAAAATAAGGTGACTCGTGACAAAAGTGCGTCAAATTGTAGACTTCATGGACAAAGGGGCAAGCAAGAGAAGCAAATATGAATAGATAAAATAATATATGTTTGCAAAGTTCAGTGATGCAAGTCATATTCGACGCTCCATTACTGACATTTGCGGAAATTGGCAAAGGATGCCGCTGTACGGGTTGGTTTGGTAAAGTTCGAAGCATGTAATGGAATCATTTAACGGCAGTATAGGATAGCCTCCAGAAAGGCCACGAAATTTTTGTTGAGACAAGAAGTTGTAGAACAGAACTATATCCTACAGAGAGCACATGGGTTGGTTTCGTGCAGGAAGTGCAGAAATACAAAGCCGATAACGATATTGATGAGGACTCTATTCAGAAGCCACTTTGAGTATCAGCTTACCGCTAACCGCATATTATCGCAAACTGGCGAAAGAACAACAAAAGCAAATGTGCAGTCATTAGCATCAGTCACACATTCATAAACAATTCAGCCTCTTGTTACCATGTCAGGGAAATTAGGTGCTAAATTATTCATTTGCTTTCAAGAGCCTGGTGGTAGATTTAGAAAACAAATTACTATTACTATTAGGTCAAATACACCACCCAACATTATATGGAAATGTAATAGGAGTGGTAAAATGACAGCTAATCTTGTGCACACCTGATTCCAATCCGTTCTTGCACAAGAGCTACACGGACTATCCCTCCTTCTCCTAGATTCATGATTCAGAGAGACCGACAGCAGTTTTTTACCAGCACAAACGTTGTCTGATGATGTTGATCTGCAAGTGAAAGTAATTGCACCAGAAACCACACGATACTGCCAACCACTTGATGTGTATTTCTTCCGGCAGTATAAGTTATTTGCCCGAAGGTTTGAAGAGTACGTTAGATGCAAAGAGTGTAATTTACAATGAGCTCAGCTCACTCAAATGTTAAATTACGTGTGGCAGGCAGGATATTTGTCGCGACAGAGCAAGCTTTCTTTAAAGAATGTGTTGGACACCAATTTCAACATTCGGTCTGGATGTAACAATATTGTGTGTGAAAACGACACCGTTATAGTATGTAGTTGGTGTGATGTGCATCTCTGCTTCACTCACGCTGTTTTGGATTAACACTATCATGAATAGACTTCAGTGCATGTACACTCACTTTATGTTATCTTCACCTGATTCTTTGCCTGGACAATACACTTGGTAGGTCACCTATGTTTGTAATTCCCATTTCACCTGCTCACTGCTTCTGTACATGACTTTAGCCCATTATGAACTTTTCCATTTCCATCTCTGTCACGTTGTACACGGTTTGTGGGTGTGCATTCAGGCCAAAGTGATGTTCGGGTTGCATGTATTCCGGCGTTTATTGTGTCTCTTTACATCACATATGTGGCTCTGAATGCACGTTCCGATAATTCGTGAAACAAAAGCTTCCCTCTGTGCTACACCGCGTGAATGGTGCAAATTTGGGAGCGATTCGAGGTGAGAAAGTTTCAGAGTTCCCTTGTCAGATTAAATAAGTATAATTTCTTCTAGCAGTCAACTAAAGCATACTTTAATTGTAATGCTCATTATTAGTACAGTAGTGTGTTACAATAGTAGTTCAATCCATTTGGGCAAAACGGTACATTTGTAGTCATAGACAAGGGTGCATTTTGATTGCGTAGTTTCCTACGGTTCTAAAAATCTAAAGGTTGATTAAACTAGTAATCTAAAGACCGTGAAGCCTATACTGAGTTTTCTTTCTAGTTTAAATATAATTAAAATAATAGATTTTGTAGCTTCGTCTTTTTGGGTTCTATAAATTAATTTAACGGTTAAATTCGGCTAAATATTTTTGCTAACCTTCGTGAGATAGTTCCTAATACGTAATTTACATTAATATATATCCGTGGGGAATTAATTCATTTATTTGCTTTTGAAGTTTTGGCAAAATGTCGGTGCTAAAATTTGCTATGTTTCTCTGAGGTAGAAAGAGCCTTGAATTTAAGGGATAATTAAAGCTAAGCATCGAATTGAATTCTATATTTGTGAATTAATCCTAGTAACTATTGAAAAAATAAATAAAATAAAGTATTAGAAGTTAACGGAATTGTTATATTGACTTCAGGGAATTAAAATATTACTAATGCCGATTAAATTTCCTTTGAAGGTTGGTAGAGCCTGGCATTAAATAATCAGAGATTAAATACTTGTAAGGAAAAATTAATTATATTCGATTGATTACTTATTATTTTCATTTAGGACTTAATTGCCTGATATTACCAGATAAATGAGTAGATTCTAAGATAGTATTTGTTTTGCTATTATCACTACAATAATTTATCTGATTCGTAATTTTACGTCATTCAGTATATAATTTATAATGTTTTGGATTGACGATCGGCTTCGGGTTTCCCTTCTGTTGAATTGGCTTTAGAACATTTAGACAATTTTGTCTGCTGAATACTCCCATAGCTTGTAAAACTTCGGTAAACTTTATTTTTGTATGGGCCAGCCTAGTAACTTTGGACTTCGGTCCGTCACGATTCGCCCTTTAGCCATTAAAATCCACATCCATGCCGGGACTCGAACCCGGGAATTTCGAGTTGCTGGCCTACCGCCGTAGACCGAACGGCTACCTGGTCGGCTCCCATCGCTTGTATTTGCATTGTTATACAAAGGCGGAAACATTACTCTCGATTTGGAGTTGGCTGAATATGCGTTAATATTTGTTTTTTGAAACTGTGAATAATATTGCCTAATCTTCTAAAACGGTGAAAGTTTGAAGTTTGTTATTTTGCAAATTATTTAATACTTGTTGTTGCGAATATGCTAGTTGCGTTTATACCCTTGTATGTTGATAAAGTTAATACTCAGCCGAGATATTGAATTGAATTGAATAATATAACAGATACTCAAATTGTTTCTGAAAATTGACTTTTAAAGTTTGTAATAAAGTGTTATTAATTGAAATTAGAATTAGTTTCTAAAAAAATTATTGAAGTAGACTCTTTGAATTTGGGGTTATCTGAGAAACTCCTACATCCTTCAGTCTTATTGCCCTTGAGGTAGGTTGGTTACCGGAGGATCTAGTGCTCATCACCGTATCAATCGGATTAACGCTGGTCCAAAACAACCGATCTCTTCAGCTGCGCTGCGCTCAAGATATACTCAGGTTGCTTTAACTGAAGGGCTTTTGCCATCGACCTTTGTACAAGAACTGTAGTTGAAAGCTTTGGTAGGTTACAGCGATTTTGCACTGATATGTCAGGGTAAGATGCACTTTTGGAATATCAGTTTAAGGGTCCATATATCTGTCGTTCATGAATGACAGGTTCATGTACTTCTGCCATTAAAAGCATAAATGTTAAATTCACATTTTTGCAAACTTTTTCTGTTCTGTTTCTTTTAATTACTACAAAATGAATCCCAGGCCTAAGTATGTGGTCTTCCTTCGATCCACTCAATATATGATCGAAATACTTTCACAGCGTTAAAATATACATATCTAAAAATTCGGTAGCGTTCCTTCTTCAGATAGGTTGTACCTTCTGGCTCATATGCTCCAACGGTCTCTTGTGTGAAGCCAATCCGGCTGCTCTGAAGATTAAGTTTCACTTTCAGGAATAAAAAGATATTACAGGGATCCATGTCTAAGCGGTAGCCACGATAAGTGACCAATTGCACAAGTTATTTCTCCAGAAATTTTACTATCGCAATGTGTGCATTAGTGTTGTCTTGGTGAAGAAAAAAAAACCTCGAAGACCCATCTGTGGTCGCTTCTCTCAAATTTTCTTTAACACGTCTGCCACACAGTCACATACCAATCTCAAAACAATCCTTGTGTTAAGGGAAAAGGGACATTAATCATATGCAAGCTTTCCTGGAAGGAACTGCACACACTTTGACGCTGCGTGCACGCTTCACTTTCAGAAAAGGTTTCTCATCTCAAAAAATTCAAAATGATGATTAACACTTGGTTTGTGGATCATACTTTTAAGTTCAGCTTTCGTCAGATATTGTCCGCCATATGTCGTGAGATTCCATTTTTTTAAATCTTTGGATCATTGCATTTAGTGACACAATTCCTGCAAGCTTTCTGCTGCTCTTCCGATGGCGGTGTAATGTCTAAGGTCCACCCTGTGTTCTTGTGTGTTGTTCGTGATCCATGCAAGGCGTGGTCTCAGTAGTAGTTTCATCACTCATTATAATCATAGGTCAGGCCTCACCTCGCATTTCAGGTCTCACCTGCCGCTTCAAAATGTCTTAAACTATCAGTAAATTTGGGTTCGTGATGTAGGAAATTTTGGAAATGCTTTCTGAAAATTCCAACGATTATGCTTACGATAACTCACATTTAAACCCATCGTCCGTCGCAAATTCTCTCGAGGGAACTACATTCTTAGAAGCCTGTTTTCGCTTCAGGAGGTAGATGTTTATGTCTAATCGCACACACGCAGCTGAACAAGAAGCAAAGTCTTCTTGTGTACCTACCAATTAAGAAAAATTGTTTTTCAGAAAACTTTCATAGGTGGTAATCCTATACCATTGGTTACCATGTTCTACAATTAAATTAGCAACACTTGCATTAATATTTACGTAGACACGTTCATACTGTAGAAATGCCATGGATACAAAAGATGTGACTAAGAAGAGAAAGAAAGATCTTATAAGAAATATTTCTGCACAGAACTGTTATTCTTTGCACAAAGAAAAACAAATCCGAACAAAAACAACAGAGGTGCAAAAAGTGGAGCCAAGTTCTTTAGCCCTAAAAAGGTGTGAAATGGGAGACGGATGAGCCAAGTTCCTTGGTGACAGCATGTAACAGGAACAAAGGAACTTGGCGCGAGCTGGCAACAGCCTTAAGGTTGGTGGAGGTGGACGTAGTGGGTTTTAGGATCCCCACCACCCTTATAACTTGAGGATCATGAACCTTGCCACTTCGCGCCAAGTTCCTTTGTTCCTGTTACATGCTGTCACCAAGGAACTTGGCTCATCCGTCTCCCATTTCACACCTTTTTAGGGCTAAAGAACTTGGCTCCAATTTTTGCACCTCTGGTGTTTTTGTTCGGATTTCACAGCTTTTTGTACGTGTATAATATATATACTCGCTCTCTCGGCCTCGTTTAGGTCCTCGCCCCCCGTAGCTGGCTGCGGCCTTAACTTCGAGTTTTTGGGTACTTACGCCCCTTTATCGTAACCACTCTCCAGGACACTGCTTCCATGTTGCAGATTTTTTCCCATTCCCACCACCCGTGGGAATGAAATATTTATTGAAACATAGGGAAGCTTTGCCATATTTATTGTAACCTACTTGTGATGATACAGCAAATTTGCTTCCTGCTGGCGGCCCTAAAATCCACCACCACCAACCCTAAGGCTCGAACATCACCTGATGTTTTGCTCGGATTTCACAGCTTTTTATACGTGTATATATATACTAGGTTCGCCTCGCTGGGTGTGCTGCCCCAGAATTCCGTGTGCGCCCCAACTTCAAATTTTTAGGGTTACGCCCCCTTTATTGTGATCAGACTTTCTGGGGACAGCGCCCCATGCTGTGCAGACCTTTTCCCATATCGCCTCTGGGGCTGCACCCTCATAGCGGTGGTTTGATCCATTTATTGAAACATTTTCGTGATGGTACACCTTCATACCAAATTTCGTTTCTCTAGCTTCAGTGGTTTGGAAAATGGTATTTGGGCGGCTATGTTGAATTAAAGAAAGCGATTTTTAAAAAGTTTTCTTATATTGCCGTTACCTACTTGTGATGGTACACCTTCATACCAGATTTCGTTTCTATAGCTCGAATGGTGTGGAAAAAGTTTGTGTGCGGCCATTTTGATCCAAGTTAACAACTTTTTCAAAAATGTAAATTATTCCTAAACTACTCTTGTTAATACACCTTTATGCCAAATTTCGTATCTCTAGTTCAAACGGTCTGGAAAATGGATTATGAAGTCAGCCATTTTGGATTCAAAATGATGTCTTTGCAGATATTTTGTAATCTACTAGTGATGATATACCGTCATACTTCGAAATTTCATATTTCAATTTTTAACATCTTTTTTCTTACAGAACCTCAAAATCGCTGATTTCACAATAAACTCTTCTTCCTGTATAACATGCTGACGTTTTGTGACACATGCTGCATGCACTGCCGTACGTGTTGATACTAACCTCGATTCGCTCGCGTCGCTGCGCCAAGAATCCCACGGCAGGCCGCGCATCGAACTTGAGGAGTTTGGAGGAACTGCGTCTTTTTATCACAACCAGAATCTGCAGTGCACTGCGCCACATGATGCAGATATCCCTTCATACTCCAGAGCGCTGCGTCCGAATGGGGAAACGTCCACATTCTGCCTGTATAACATGCTCCTGGCAATGCTAACGTTTATGACGACTAAAACTTGGTGGGACACGCAGGAGTATTGGAAGTTGGCACGAGGAACTAGGCTCATCCATATTCAATTTCACCACTTTTTAAGGTTGAAGGAGTTGACTGGACAGTTTGCACCCCTGGTGCTTTTGCTCGTATTTCGCAGCGTTTTACACTTGTGTAATGTATATACTCGCTTCGCCTCATTGGGGCGCTGCCCCCAGAATTCCAAGATGGCCTCGCTGGGGCGCACCCATTTATTGCAATCAGGCTCCAGCTGGGAACTGTAACCTAGTAGGGAAGACGAGCCGAATTTATTCTAACCTACTCGTAATGGTACACCTTCATACCAAATTTCGTTTCTCTAACTTCAGTCATTATAAAGTGGGGCTTAGGCGGGCATTTTGGATAAAAGATGGACACATTTTTAACGTTTTCTTATATTTTCGTGACATACTCGTGATGATACACTGTCATACCAAATTTCATTTCTCTATCTCGAACGATGTGAAAAATGGTATTTCAGCTGCCATTTTGAATCAAAGATGGTGAATTTTTTAAAACGTTGTTATGTTTTCCTAAACTATTCTTGATAATACATCATTATGCCAAATTTCCTATCTCTGGCTCAAGCAGTTGGAAAATGGATTTATGACGCCCGCCATTTTGGATCCAAGATGGCGTCTTTAGAGATATTTTGTAATATTTTCATAATCTACTAATAATGTTGTACTGTCAAACTAAATTTCATTATTCTAGCGGCAGCCGTTTAGGCTGTGTATTCTTTAAAAGTTTAGGGTTGGCGGCCATTTTGAAATCAAGTTGGCGACTTTTTCAAATTTTTAAAAAGTTTTCTTAATTTGCTATCAATGATGTAGTTTCATACCAAATTTCACTGTTCTATCTTTAGCCGTTTAGGCTGTGTATTCTTTGAAATTTTAGGTTTGGCGGCCATTTTGAATCCAAGATGGCGACCTTTTCAAAATATCTGAATTTTTCCTTTATCTACTTATCATCCTCTACCTTCATACCAAATTTCATGTTTCTAGCTTACTCCAAACACCCTAAACAATATGATGAGTGAGTGAGTGAGTCAGTCAGTCAGTCAGTGAGTGAGTGAGTGAGTGAGTGAGTCAGTTAGCCTAAAATGTGCAATTTCAGGGGTCCACAACTAGAACATAGTTTGAGATACGAATATGAAATTTTGTACATCTGCACATATTTACCATATCTCCTTAACGGCAAAAGCTCATATTCCTGTCTTTAACATCTTTTTTCTTACGGGGCCCCCAAATCGTCGATTTTGCCATAAACTCTTGTTCCTGTATAACATGCTTCTGGCAGTGCTGACGTTTTCTGACGTGAAGAACTTGGCTCATGCACTGCCGTGCATGTTGATTATTAAAAAAACATCACTTTCTATAACACAACTGCTTGTTTTAGGAAAACTTGGCAAAAAATTTACTCTTTCTATTTCCAACACAGAAGAATGTTATATGAAGAAGCATGAAGAGGCAAAAGTATCATTAAGCAACACTTTCCCCTCTTCTTTTCAGCTACTGCGGCAGCTGTATTTCGAGGCCACATTCCTTAAGAACACCATTAGTATCTTGGGAACAAATTATGTTATATATGTATGTTAGTCTCAAAGTTTATAAGCTTCGCAACTTACATTTATTTTCTAAATGAAGCACAAAGCATACTGTATGCGTTAATAAACAAGAGATTAAGGTATTGCTTAGTGATATAGAATCAGCGAACCAGATATATGTTTCATTAAAAATATTTAAAATTCACTGTAGTTGCGTGAGAAGAAAAACATGTCCGAAAGAATTTATCACACTTGGAAAATACTCGCATGGTCATTCTACTGATACAAGGGTGGACTAATCACTTTGTAATGGAAATAACATTAGTTGTGTATATTATTGATATTACCTAAGCTTCAATATGGAAAAATGTAATGGGGCTTTAAAACACCAGGCCACAAGTTCGTTTTTAAACTTAAGCTTTTAGGTACCTATGGCACAGGCCAGGATAGGGTAGGAAAGAGGCCTCCATCAGAGCCTAAGTTGAAAGTATAATCTCGCTAGTTGCCTCGTGTAACAGGAAACACACGGAAAAATCCTGTCAGGATAGTTGGTCACTGGTATCTAACCCAGAACCTCCCGAATCCAAAGCGAACGTTCTACCAACAGAGTCACTAGCGCTTGGTACCAGGTTTGTTTCTGCTCTGTTTGCAGCAGACTCTAGTATAAGTGACATCACAGAATGCAACAGAAAGATTGCTTCGAGTAGCGAAAATGTGATATTTAATTTCAGATGGTTAAGGACAATCACCAAAAAGTAAATATCACAGTCTTGACTGAAAATTTACAGCGAATGATTCAACTTGAGCGCCATGCAAAACGGTACAAAGTATTATACTCAACTAAATATAAATCGATTCAGTAACGACCTACCGCAAGCAAGCAATGAAGACTCATAATAGCACTTTCTAAACGAACAATGAACAAGGATTTAAACTGCTCGTAGATTGGTCAAAAGAGATAAATTAGGACATATTGAAACTTTCCTAGCTAGTTGCAAATCAGTAACAATTATGGTCTAGCATGAAGACGGTTTCTTCTTGTCTACTCCAATGAAACTCAGAAATGTGTTCACCAACCATGTCATCAAGCGAGCCGTCCAGATTCGGCGCAGAGAGTAATGGAAGCAGGAGTAACGAATATTACACTTTTCGAGTTACGTAACGTACTGGTGTTATACACCTAAGAAATCTTACATGTTTTACTCAAGAGTAAAGCGCCCATATGAATATCGCAAACGTACGACTGCAGAAGAAACACACGCGAAGAGATAGTTTCTTTCCCATTTTCATGAAGAATGCCTTCCAAAGCTCGGTTCTCTCGCTATCTGTTTATATAAACTAACAGCAACAGAAGCTGTAATAGAAGATTTCGGGGAAAATTGCTTTATAATTTACGAGTCTCATATTTTTCAATGGCGCATTTTAATCGTGTCTTCTCTCGGAACACAAAATTTTGCTAGGCAAGTGAGTGTTTCTCACGCATAAGAGATTTATATTCTTGCTCCTCTTCCCCTATGGTTTTCTAATATAAAGGGTGTATCTGATCATCTGGACCAAATTTCACAGACGAATTTCTGACATTAAAGGAAGGAAACAAGTTCATATAAATATGGGTCCAATTCTGCTTCATTTTCGAGATAAAGGGTTTCCAATTTGGAGCATACGATCTACATCTGGCAATTGGAAAACGTAATATTTCGCTATAAAATATTCAAGATGCATTAAAAATTTTGTTGTTGTTGGGAATTGATGTGTATCATTATGGTGGAAAGTGGATATTCGGAACAAAAATGTCACGTTATTGTGTTGTCAGTGTTACCATCGTTCTATACTTTTTATCAATTGACTGTATGCCAGTTGATTACATATTTGCTATCCCCGAATTATGATAAATATCAAATGTGAAGCACAGAGGTAGAGCCAATTGATAGCAATTATATGAGGTAGGCAACATTGACAACCCGATAACATGGCATATTGCCTTCGAGTGTCTACATATTAATACAAACTATCTCTCACAAACAGAACTTTCCTCTCATGCCTCGTTTTTCTGATTTATCGCGAACTGTCAATCTCTTCACGATTGTCAGTGGTGCATTGCATGCTTCAAGTTGCAAATCCTGTATGTCGAAAATAAAGCGGAATTGGGTCCATGCTAATATGAACTTATTTTCTTGTTTGGGAGTCAGGAATTTATCTTTGAAATTTTGCTCACATATTAAGATGCGTATGCCCTATATACGAAGAAATGTTATATTAGCTTGACTAAAGTAGTGAAAGTTAAAGCAACGAATTAATTCTTACCATAGCACAGAAAATATTTTAATCGAACAATTCCTGAAAAAGTAACTATATAAATTTTAAAATTATTCAGTTCTAGTAAAAATGTTATCAATTCAATTACTTTGTGATTCCAGTCCATAGTTGGTTCATACCAGATCTGACAAATTTAACCCCTGTTGTCGATTAGCGAAGTTCAGTGCCTACCGATCGAGACTGCTAACGTTGAACAGCTCCTTACATTGGTCATTCTTAATCCAGTTTTCCTGCAGCTTTGGTTACTATGATAACCGATTATCAGCATAGTACTGACAATATATACTGTGAACGTTGTCTTTGTTCAGGAAGAGCAGACCACGTAGTTCAGCGTGCAACCAATAAATTTAAATAAGACAAATAAGGCAAATATCAACCGATAAGAGTACAAATCAAATTTAGTGTAATATTCAATGACCCGCCGCCTCCCCAGGTGGCGGTTAGGGGAATCCCGACCAGATATGGAGGGTAGCGGAAATATTCCGGGGCTGACCAAAACCAGTACTGCTGCCTTGCAGTTAGTAGAGGGATCTACAAAGGCTAGGGGAAGATAACCCCGAACAAAAATATCATGGTGAGGGGAAGCAGCATCACCATTACCACTCTGAGGCTGAAGATGAATGACATCGGTAAGACTCAGAGATGGACAGAGGACGACATCTTGAATGTCTACCTTTACTGCGAGGTCGTAGAGCTGACAACTTTACACCGCTGAAACATGTCAAGAAATAGTAACAGATGGTTCATGGATTCTCCTGGGGTAAAATATTCCGGAGGTAAACTAATCCCTCATTCGGATCTCCGGGCGGGGACTGCTTCAGGGGGCTCTATGAACAGGATTAAGGAAGACCTTAGAATAAGAACATGGAACGCACGAACATTATATCAAACGGGCGCTCTTCAGGTGGCGGTACGCGAGACCGAGAAGTACGAGCTAGACATATTAGCGATACAAGAAGTTCGGTGGGAGGGTCAAGGGGCAAGTACACTTTCTACTACGGTGGAACACAGTCTCACGATTTCGGAACAGGATTCCTCATTAAGAACAGTATTCTTCAGGCGGTCCAGAATATAGAGTTCGTAACGAAAGACTATCGTACGTTACGTTTTTTTTATTAAAAGTATATGCTCCAACCGAAGTAGTTACTGATAACCACAAAGATATATTCAACGATGAGCTAGAAAAGCTGTTCAACCTAATTCCAAAGTATAATTCGAAATTGTGTTGGGTAATTTCAATGCAAAGGTAGGGAAGGAAGAAAAATATAAACCTACTATAGGCAAATACAGCCTTCACGAAAAGACCAACAACAATGGAGAAAGACTTATAATTTTCGCGATTTCGAAAATCCTACTGGTAAAGAGCACGTACCTTGAACACAAAGACATACACAAATACACATGGGTATCTCCGGACGACAAGACTCTCAACCAGATCGATCACGTATTAGTAGATAGACGAAGACACACCAACATAATGGATGTTCGGTCGTACAGAGGAGCGGAAGGTGACACCGACCATCAATTAATGATCACAAAAATAAGGGAAAAGTTATGCGTCGCGAACAGAGAAAGCATCGCGAACAACTGAAATTCGAAGTTAAACGATTAAATAATCCGAGCATAAAATCAGATTACCAACTCAAACTCTCAAGCCGACTCGAGTAATAATAAAGATGATATTAATAATGAAATTGATGTAAGTAAGATGTGGGAGACAATTCGTGAAGCAAGTAAGAGCGTAGCGAAGGAACCTGTAGATGAGAATAAACAACAGAAAAACAAACATTTGTTTGATGAAGAATGCCTTAAGCTTCATGAGGAACGAAAACAAGCAAGGCAACGATGGCTAAGTAATAAAAGCTAAGCAAATACCAACCAATACAGTAATGCGAAACGAAACGCCACACTCGGGTTCAGAAACAAAAAGCGAGAATATCTGACGCAGAAGATTCAGGAGACAAAGGAAAACGCAAGACAAATAACATACCAGACCTACACAAATGGGTAAACTCGTTAAGAAAAGGTTACCAGCCGAGGTTACGAATGATGAGAAATGAACTTGGAGATCTTCAGGCTGATCCGACTAAAATTGTCAATGTGTCGAGAAGTTATTTCGACAAACTTCTTAATGTATACAACGGGGAACAAACAAAGGAATTTGAAATCCATACCGCAGAACCGTGGATTCCCGAACTTAGCAAAATCGAGATCGAAATGTCGATAAAAAACTGAAAAATTTCAAATCACCAGGAATAGACAATATTCAAGCCGAATTAATTAAAGCAGAAGGAACGGCACTAATAAAGGAACTACATACATTGATAAGTGCTATATGGAGAAAGGAGGATCTCCCAAAAGGAATGGAAAACCTCAATAATAGTTCCAATTTACAAAAAAGGCAATAAATCGGACTACAATAATTACCGCGGAATCTCGTTACTTCCAACCTGTTACAAGGTTTCAAGTAATATTCTGTTAACACGCCTAAATGTATACGTAGATGAAATAATTGGAGATCACCAATGTGGATTTAGAAGAAATAGATCCACGTTGGACCAGATGTTTGCTTTGAGACAAATTCTGAAGAAGAAATGGGAATACAATGGGACGGTTCATCAGTTATTCATTGATTTTAAGAAAGCATATGATTCTATCAAAAGGGAAAAGTTATACAGTATCCTGATACGATTTGGAATTCCGAAAAACTGGTTCAACTAGTGAAGATTTGTCGCAGCGATCCCATAAGCAGAGTATGGATAGGTAATAATATGTCAGATAGTTTCAAGATTCGCAACGGATTGAAACAAGGTGATGCCTTGTCACCACTATTATTTAACTTTGCGTTAAAATATGCGGTTTTAAAAATTAAAGAGAGAAAAAAGGACTGCCATTGAACGGTTTGAATCAACTGATTGTATACGCGGATGATGAAGATTTAATAGGGGACGATATAGATGCACTACAAAGCAACACCGATGTCTTAGTAGAAACGTGCAATGAGATAGGTCTACAGGTAAATATATATATAACAAAATGCATTGTAACAAGCCGAAATACAGGGAATGAAGGAAATAAAAATATAAGTATTAGGGATAAGGTCGTAGAGAAAGTAAACAAATTTAAATACTTGGGAGCATACATAACAAGCAAAACTGAGGTTACGGAAGAAATAAAAGGTCGCTTAGTATCGGGGAATGCATGTTTCTATTCAGTCCAATAACTTCTAACATTGTGATTAATATCAAGGAAATTGAAATTAAAAATATACAGAACGGTTATTCTGCCGGTACTACTTTACGGCTGCAACAGTCGGAGTACGACCCTAGCAGATGAACATAAATTACGTGTATTTGAAAATAAGGTTTTGAGAAAGATATACGGGCCGAAACGCGACGATATGACTGGAGAGTGGAGCAGATTGCATAGTGAAGAACTCCACGGACTGTACGATTCACGAGATGTAAAAATAATGAAATCGCGACGTCTAATGTGGGCAGGCCATGTAGCTCGGATGGGGGAAAAATGAAGGTTATATTCTATTCTGGTTGGAAGGCCGGATGGAAGGAGATTATTGGGAAGACCGAGACGTCGTTTGGAGGACAATATTAGAAGAGATTTTCGAGAAGTAGGTATTTGTGATGAAAACTGGCTTTATATTGCCCAGGATAGAATCCAATGGCGAACGTTTGTTACTGCGGCGATGAACTTGCGAGTTCCATAAGCCATAGAGTTAATTAGTTAGTTAATTTAACGACCCAGTAAAGTGAAGGTCTGATTGCACTGCATTTTGTACACATTTCACAGTAAAATAAAAGTTCATGTAATGTAAACTTTTGACAAATTCTGTACTTTCTCATCTCCTACCACTATTTGAAACCATTTTTACACATTTTAACACAAGTTACTGTGCTTAATTAAACGATTGTAGTAACTTACGAGAGAAGAAAAAGTATGAAAAGAGAATGGCTTTTCGGTTTGACCAACTGAGCTACGAAAAGCACAGGAATTGTCACTCTTTTTGCTGTATATTTAAGAAATCCTATACAAATATTAATGAACCGGAGTTTACCCTGCGCGGAGTGTGAAGTGATATATAATTGACTAACTAAAATTGTAAAATGAGGTAGAATTTTTAAAAGGTATTGGCGAAATAAGACGTAATATTTGTTAATAAATGCAAAATAATATTTTGTAATGTCTACATTGTTGTTGTTGGTTAGAGCATATTTAGAAAAATGTGAACGTGATGAAAATATGTGCATAACAAAGCAAGTGAGGTAGCTTGCAGAGATCTATCCAAGTTGTAGTCAAAATATTTTTAGTTAAGCTTTTGGTTATAGTTGTTCTGAGGATTGTCACTTCAGGATTATATTTTTCAGTTACTGTTGCTACGTATCTAACGGTGCTGGTATCGAACGCCAAAGTATTTTCGATCATAATGCTACCATGCTTTGGTTTTTTATGTAAAATAACTTAATTATTTCGTACTGCAAGATTAACAGAAAAATAACTCAAAGATCTCCACACGAAATTACGTGTTTTAACATTAAGAACAAACAGATGTTGAGGGATTCATCTGAGGCTGGAGGAATGCTCTATATGCATAGGTGTTGCTCATGATAATGAAAGTTTAATCGGAAGATCTGGGTTAGATTCCAGGGTTCTGAAATGACCACATTTTATAAGGTAAAAATACCGAAAATAAATATAGGCACCTAAAATGATATTGTAAATCAATTATGTTCCTGTCTGTGCTGTAAAGCAACTGCTGCACTCTAGCGGAAAGAAACATGATATGTGACACTAAATATCCAGACTGGGTCTATGTCGTTTTCTTTCAGTTGGACAGAGCAAAAATTATTCTTGTATCATTATCTCTCAGATCTGATTCAATACTTGAAATCCTTAGATTGATTAACAGTGTTTGGTTTTGCGTAAAAGTATTTTGTCGCTAAAATTGATTTTGTTCGTTACAGGTTTAAATGGGAGCATCGTGTCAATATTAACTGTTCTTGTAAGCTCCAAAAACAGGAACAACATAAAGCTATCAAATGTCAAAAACTGTGTACGAGAATGACATTATGTCAAGATCAAGTATCACTGAATAGTATTAACAGTTTAAGGAGGGCCGTGTAGATATTTCTGATAATCCAAAACTTGACCTTCATCAGCCACCAAGAATGAAGATAAACTAATTGTGCATACTTAAAGATGTATAATAATGGGGATGACTGTAAGAAGAAACAAGAATCAATAGGAAAACAAATAAGATGAATATTAAAAGATTTTCTTCGGGTTTCTCGCCATTAATTTATTAATTTTTGTAATGACTTATAATTGTTTCATCAACTTATTAGTCGACATCCTCAGATATGTAATGAACACGTTTCAAAACTCGCTATTATTGACTTCCAAGTTAGATTTAATTTGTAACTGTCATCTTTGTTGAAGTTCTAATTATGGATAACGAGAAACTCGAAGGCAATCTTATATTATGGAAAATCGTCATGAAAGCTTAAAATTTCTTTTAAGATGAATGTTACTTGAAAACTAAAGATAAAGAAAGGTTTCTGCAAGGTTTGACCCTCACTTATTGATCATTGAGCAAAAGGTGAAGCGTATTGACTGTTCCCAAGACTTCATTCGTGCTTGTAATGCCAACCCCGACCTTCTACAGTAAGTAGTTATGGTGATGATACTTGATATCACCGATGAGATTCTGACACCAAATGGCAAAGTATTCAGTGGTGCACGAAGGATTTCCCCAAAATAAGGAAACGTCCGTCTTCAGAAATCAAAAGAAGACAATGTTAATCACATGTTTTATTTACCAAGTATTATTCCCCAAAAAATTGTGCTTTCTGACAATACTCCCATACTCTGTGCTACACAAAATTTCTTACTCGCCTTTTGAATCGAATTCAACGGGCGAAACCCTGTTGCAGAAAGCTGGAGGTTATTGCATGAGAAACGCCCCATGTATGCCATATTTGGACTAAGAAAATGGATTATTGAGATTAGTCAAATCTCTGAATTTCCAGACCTAGTTGTTGATAACTGCATCTTGTTTCAGAAGTTTAAAACGGCCATGAAAGGAAAATTCTGTACAGTTAAGGACATTCAGAAGAGCGTGATATAAAATCTGAACAACATTCCAGAAGAGGTCTGTCTTGAAAGATCTGGAGCATTGTATAAAAATGTTTTAAGTGAATTAGTACCAGCGCAATTAATTTGAAGACAAAAATTTTGTTTGCAGAGTTGTCTGTGGGTTCCATAGATCCAGGCAGGAAAATTTATTGTCAGATCTTGCAAACCATCAAGAGCAGGTTACTGGAATTCACGTGAACTCTTTGGATTTTGATTTGGTTTATACGAAAGAAGTGAACTCGAAATCAAGTTGTTGACAAATTTCCTGTGTCTCATTTGTTACATTTTCAAAATGGGTACGAAAGAAAACAGCAATAAACATTTGTTTTCATTGTTATGTAATGGTAAGTCTCTGTATTTTATTGCATAATTAACTTATTATTGTTGAAATTAGTAAACAATAGTGTCATTTATCAAATTTATTTATACTGTAAACGATCATCGCCTGTCTCCAAGAGTGGAGACAGTACGCACGTTGTTAAAATTGATCTCTTTCTCAATTACCAAATTACAAGTTTTCGTGTCCAATGTGCAGAAGGAGAAACAATCTCACTTAGATGTGAGTGACAGATCTTCTATGAATTTAACCAGGATGCTTTATAGAACGAATGTAAATACGCAGATTAGCCATGAAAATTTGGAATAGTAAGCAAAAGTTGCTTCTTTCGCTACTAAATGCAAATCTTAAACCGGCAGGGACGCCAGGACATCTCCTCAGAACTGGGAATCAAACTGGAACATCTGGCAAGTCTAACTATGAGGTTAATAGTTGTTAAAGTGTAAATAGCGCAATCATTTATTGTAAGTTCATAGCTTTTAGTCTAATTTAAGATTTATTCCTGATTAAGAAATATTACAGTTCGATAATTCGTTAACTGATAGGGCTTCAGAACCTCTCGTTAACTTACAAAGCAAAGAGGACATACACGTATATTTTGAAATCAAGTATGAAACCTAGATGGATCGAGTTTTGTTCAAGTAATTTCATTTCCAAAATTTACCTGCAGTCCAACAATTGATGAAAGTATTTTGCTGTCTGATTCTACTAAAATCTTTGTATTTTAAGTAACAATTGTCTTAACTTGATGAGTTAATAAATGTGTCAAACAATCCTGCATTACCTATCAAGTTAGCTAAAACAGAACATATCTAAGAAAAAATATATAGGTTTATCCCGAAAAGAGTAATAAACATTAGCTGCAGATGTAACATCAAATTATATACTTTAATGAAAAAATATACTGATATAAATACAATAAATAACTATGTTAGATACCGTTCCCATAGTAAACTTATTAATATACGATATATGCAGAAAGCATTATGATGTTCTGCAAAAATAAAAAATAAAGTAATAGAATCACATTAACTTACGTTTCATGCCTCAGCTTTTAGCTTTACAATTATGTTGCTTACCTGAAACGAAAGAAAAAGTAATTAATATAATTCAGTTATATAACTATTATATTATTATTATATCCATTATATAGTTCAAAATTATATGTATACTTCCTATTTACATGTATTATCTAGAATGTTATTACGAAATTGATAAAAACAAATTTTCTTGATTTGTTACAAACAAACATTATGTTCTGCTTCTAGAATATTCTCCTATGTCACTCTTCTCTAATATACGAGTATAATAGCATTTATTTTATTTATTTATTGTCTAATCACTTACAAGATTAAGATCCATTTACAATCGACATAGTAAACAGATGCCAGTTCGCCATTGCCTTCCATCGGATGAATATGACGTCCTAACGACAGGATTTACAGCTGAACGTGGGCTCCAAACCACTTGCGCCTTCACCGGAAATCGAACCCGAGACCCCTTGATTACAAGGCAGCGAGCGTTACCATTTACCCACAGAGGACTATTCTCTAATATATGCATTCCGTAGTATCACCACAACCGCTAGTATCTGGTACATTAAATTTTCTAACTTACGATAACAACAAAGAAACTAGTTAGTATTGTACTTAATGTTTCTGTTGTGGAAAGCTTGTAAAACTGAAACGGCAGTTATTTGAATTTTGTATAAAATAAATGAGTAGCCTAATTGCAAAAAAGTGAAAACGAGTTTGCACTCTTGTAAGGCCTACGTTAGCCTGGCAATGCGAGATAACAACCTTCTAAATGTCTTTATCGCGTCAGGTACTTGGAAACAATGTTCAAAAATGTTTAATGTAAAATATCTTCCTCCCGACGTCTTGTGGTAAATTGTCGTAATGATGAAAGCTGAGCTATCAGGTTCTCTGTTGTTATTCTTAACTAAATGCGATTAACTTTACAGTAGGACTTCGTCTTTCGAAAACCCTCGTGGTTAAAGTGACGGATAATAATACTTGACTAGTATCCATGATGCATTATCAACTACCTTAGAAAGATTAGACATCGCTCTCTTTTATCCTGAAGAACAAATTACATTCATAAAGTATCATGATACCACCTCAAAAGGTTACATTTTCTACCCAAACAAAGAGTAATTCGTTAAAACACAATCCTTTTGATTGAAATTGAATATTTTTTAGAAAAATATTTTCTTATTGAATAGAGAGTGAAAAAAATCCGCACTTATGAGATTTAATGTGTAAATAATGTAATTTTCACTCTGATTACAGGTTAACACTGTAATGACGGACGGGTCCGTTGGACCCGAATTCAATTGTTTTTTATAATTTAAGTTTTTAACATTGCAAGCAAATGGATTTTTCTCCCGCGACTTTTCCACGTTTTCAAAGACTTTCAAAGGCCCTGTATTGCTATTTTTTTCTATTTCAATTTGTTTGGTCAAAAATCTGCATGACTGGCGTTACGGACGAACGGGTCTATGGACCGGCCATAGTATTTAAATATATCTTATATTTTCCTGCTGCACGATATGTTTATCTGTTTCTGTCACTTCGCCAGAACTGTCACAACTTTATGAATATTGAGCGTAGAATAAATTTTGTCTATTTATTCCATATATATTCGACCTCTTATTGAATAATAGAATATACTTTTAGTGTGTTGCTCTATTTCAACCTAATTATTATCCTTCAAATAAAATGCACCTTGTTCTTTATTAGATATTCATTTTTTATATGCAATTTTTCTCAAATAATGAGTCGTGACAGATTCAAGGCAATTACTAGAATGATGCGCTTTGACGACGCTGAGAAAAGAAGAAAGCATAGCTGTCACCAGATAAGCTGGAACCTATCAAGGGCTCCTTTGAATCTTGGACAGTCTATCTCAGGGAGGTATATGTTCCTGGCTGGAAGCTCATTTCTTTTAGAGTGCGTTGCCCTTTTAGACACTACATTCAATCGAAAGCTGGAAAATACGGAATCAAATTGTGGTTGATTTTTCATTCTGAAACAGCGTATGTTTGGAAGGCATACATATAAAAAAAGGGAAAGAAGCTGGAGAGAACTGAGTGCAAAATTAAGGCGAGAGAGTTGTGAAAGACTTGGTAAACGAAATAGAAGGAAATGCAGGAAACATTACATGCGACAATTTTTCCACTATTGTAGCTCTTGCCAGGGATCTACTTGACAAAAAATCCTAACACTTTTCGAAACGATGAGAAGAAACAAAGCATAGTTGCATCCGGAATTTGTAGCCTAAAAACAAAGAGAATGTGATCCCACGTTATTTGGATTTCAGAATTAAATCATGATTGCTTTATATTGCCCCAGAAAGGATAAGGTAGTAATTATGCTCAGATCTCTTCAGGAATGGCCAAAAAATAGACAATTCCACTTTAAAGATAAAGCCTGAAGTTATAATGACATACAGTGGGATTAAGTTTGGTATCGACAAATTGGATGAAATGGTGCTCTATGTTTTTTTAGTGAAGAGAAAATGTCGCCGATAGCCAATGATCATATGTTATAACATGATCGACATCAGTGCACTGAATGAATTTATTCTGTACTAAACACTGCATCCAGAAAAAACTAGGAGGAACATCTGCAAGACAAAGACGATGCTCGCGGGAAGAGAATTGAGTGGCCAGCTGGTAGAAGATAAGAAAACATTTGGACGGGCAAATGAAGAGGAGGGGAAAACAGTGTGCTTCAAATGTAAGAGGAATATAGGTAGTGAACATATATGTAGTATATACATATATGTATATACATATATACATGTATATACATATATGTAGTGAACATTCAAAGGTACTGTGTAACACATGTTAGTGGATACTTTCTTGTAACCAATGTTTAAAACATATTGATTAAAAAAAGAAGAGGTATAACAAAGGAACTGCAATTAGAATTTATCAATAAGCAATACTAAATTTATTAAAAACAATGAATGTCATTTTACTCGAACTTTGACTTTCAAGTCAAACGCCCCAAAAAAGACTGGTCCAACGGACCCGATCCGTTCGTAATGTTCAGTGAATACGGCCGTCGTTTGTGTTAATACTGAAGACTTGAACAGAAAAAATCTAGGAATAGTAATATGTGATTTTTTTTGTTTCATTTTGGACATTTCACCTTTTAAAATTGGGCTACTCAAATGCAAATAGGGTCATTTGCGTTACTCCCGACAGTTGGAGAATTCCGATACTTCTAGGCTTGCAACACTCTAGATTGTACAATAGTCAACTCTCGTAAAATAAACAATAGTCGCGGAAGAAACTTCGTAGTGTACCGGTACTAAATCTCTGCGCTGATTTATGAGTTTCTGTGTTGAATTTATGAATGATCAAACTGATATTTGTTAGGTAAGTTGTACAGAAAATGTGACTAAAGTGCTCTATACTAGAAGATTTGAAAGTTTAAATGAATAAGTGCTGATCATGGAGTTCAAAGTCATTGCACACTATCAAAGGATAAAGCCTTGTGTGTCCACAGGTACTTTCATTTCTTTAGTCAATGGCACTGACTCCAAGAATTAATAGTTCATTTGCTGAATATGGTTCCGTATGGCATACATTTCCCTTTACCAGAGAATTACTCATTTGTAACTTGTTGCTTGTTGCTAATGGTCTTGTAATGATGAAAAAGTTGGGTCATGATCTTTGCGAGTGGTCATTTTGTAATATAGATGCCATCTTATATATAATTTATCAGATTATAGTAAAGCAAAAGCAAAGCAAATTATTGTAAAGAGCAAGCAATTGTCCCACCTATAAATGATATAGCTGACAGTTAAATGGTGGCACTAGTTTCAATTTAACATAAACTAGTGCATAACATAATGAGACTTATGTTGACGAATATTACGTAAACAGATATGTTAAGAGCTGCCTTGAAAACTAATTCAGTAAAAACATTCAATTTTCTATTTCAAAATAGTGAAACCAGCCAACCATGTTTGTTCATTCTTATGTTGCTTTTGAAGAAGTAGTTGACATGTGGTATCAAAATACTATTAGTGGTTGTACGGAACTGCTTAGGGAATTACCAGAGACAATAATTGAAAATTTTGATCGTCTTATGATGAAAAGATTGTCAATTGACAATATGTAGATTTTAGAGCCCTTGAGCATTTTCTTCGTCGAGTTTTTCGGTTATTAGAAAACAAATTTGAACTAAACATATTATCTTGTTTCGGATAAGTAGTAAGATAACTCATATAATATTGCGGAAAAACAAAATCGCATACCCACATAAATGTTAATGAACTACTTTATACTAAACGTTTGTACATATTAAACATATCACTAGCTTATACATACTACATAACGGAAAAAGCGGACTTCATATCATGATTGAGATTGCCGTTATTAAAGCTTTTAGAACGTATGTTTGCTTCCTCGAACATTTAATATGCTACATTCTTCTTAAGTGCGTAGAAAAATATATCAAATGCTCTGTTTTGAGAGCATCTTTATTGATACCAACCACTTACTTCTACAAGTAACCAGAGTCTTGAACGAATTCGTCGTGCTACATGCGGATCAATCAATCTTCATTCTAATAAAACATAACAGTTATTCCTCTACAAAAATATAAATTTTGGTTTTCTAGTTCCAACGAAATCGAACGTCAAGACTCTTTCAAATCGTATCTAATACAGAATGTAGTAATATATGGCACACTATGCAGATCTTCCGCAGTGCAATATCTTTTCCTATAGCAAATTCATGCGTTTCCAATCAGAAAACCTAACTGATACAATCTCATTTTAAAAATGCTACAATTTACCATGTCAGAGGTGTCTAATGGCCTATTATCCCTTTATTAAGCATATAAAAATACAGACGTTTTGATTCTTCTGTTCTGCCACTGGATGATCTTCAGGAATCTTGGTTTCAAGGAATTGTGGATTAGGTGCGGTATTGGATGTACGAAACACCACGTAGTAGTTCATACATTGCAATATACCATTTACTTCCTACCTTTACACTTCCTGACTAGTTCATTCGATACTACTAGCATCTTGAACAAGTTTTTTTAAAGGATCACATCGTAGAACTATGAATGAATTACGAACATTTCTTTAACACGTGGGGAAAACATTTTCGTTGATGAACTCCCACTAACATGAGCATAAATTAGATTACATATTTTAAGGACTTACTAAAACACATATCCATATGAAACATACTTAAAGGAACACACTACGCAACTTCATGCAACGTAGTTTGATTATGAAGACGTAGGCGATTCTCTACATCCCTCACGCATTTTCCCATGGAAAAGCTTGTGCCTAGTTGTTAATGTCTTCAGTGTGCAAGAGATTCATTTTTATGCTTTTCAGTA
>JAGDQP010004992.1:543-81302 GCA_022664845.1 Lepisma saccharinum | reverse complement strand
TATATATATATATATGTGTGTGTGTGTGTGTGTGTGTGTGTGTGACCAAGAAAATTGGTGGATATCGGAAACGTGCTTTATTACCAAAAAACCCGTTTCGGAGTATTGCGAAAACAGTTAAACCAATACATTTCGAGTTGCGAGCAAATAGAATAAAAATGTGGTCTTGAATTACACCTGAAGGACATGAAGACATAAACAACTCTGAAAACTAAAACAGTTTCTCCTTTACAGTATTCTAAATTAAGCTTTATGTACAAAATGTATACTAAGAGCTTGGACTAGCAGTTAAAGAAAACTTGTGGCTTAAAAACTGCAACAAGTTGTTAGGTATATGTTTAACTTTAAAAACAACCTCAAATCTAATCTAGCATTTATAAAATGTTTGATGTGATAGGAAATTCTTTTTATGTATTGCATTATGGTTATGTTACCATGTTATAGTTACTCAAGGCTTGAGTCAAAATTTTTATTTTATTTTTCATAACTTATCTTAATGTTTCTTTTGGCGAGGTGGAACCTTGTCAGATTCAAAACTTGCTACATTTTATATTTCTAGAGTGATCTAAGAACTTTTATGAAAGTAAATAAATTTTAGTGAGCACTGTTTTAACTCCTATTGAACTGAGAATATAAAGCATCGCAAGCATTAGTTGATCTTTCAGACTTTACAGATTCTGAAGTCGAAAACCGTTATGAAAAAACTGCGTTATTTCCAATAAGCGTCTGATAAATAGTCTGAAAACTGTGACACTTCCGATGGTTGACATCACATAAAATTGTCCATAAAAGTATTCTCTTGTCCAGTTGAATAGAGATTCATCATTTCATGAGTAGATCGCAACCACTTTCCAGTTTTGCATGCTGAATCATTGTAGAGAGATGAAAGACAGAATTGCTAGTAAAATTATTTGCGTGCGTAACAGAAAGCCTTATCCATTAATGTTGTTTTTGATTTTGGCAAATGATTAAGAGTGGAATTTGTATAAGGGATGACAACTTACTAAAAATCACAACTTACTAAAAATCATTGCGGAATTGTGCAGCTAACCGAGCACTAGACTACGCGCAATTCATATAAAACATTTTGAAATAAAAAATTTTGGCAAACTTTATTTTATATGGGCCAGTCTTAGTAACTTTTGGCTTCGGCTCGTCACGATTCGCCCATTTACAGCCAGTAAAAATCCACACCCATGCCTCTTCCGGGACTCGAACCCGGGACCTTCGAGCCGTTGGCCTAACGCCTCAGACCGCACTGCTACCCGACCGACAAAAAAAAAACAACAAAAAAACCTTTTGGGATGTTTGCGCCTCAACTCATGCACGAAAAACAGGAGATTAAAATTGCACTGGCAGCCCAGAAAGTTGTTGTTACAGGTTCAATAAGTCCAGTTGAATATGTGGATTATAACTGCTTTTCAATATGCGGAATTGCTAGCTGTTAATATGCTTTAGTCAAACAGTTCAACTTGGTTCTAAATAGAGAAATGAAAATAAATTTAATTGTTATGTCATAGTGTGCAAGAGCATTCAAAATGTTTCAGTTTAACTCAATGGACTTATTCAAATTTACATGTAAATATGTACTCGTCTATAAGGCTCTTCACGAAACGTCCTTGAATTGTGTACGAACAGGTTTAGACCTCACTGGCACTCGTTTGCTGTGCTCCAACCGCGATAAAAAAAAAACTTCTCTTAATTCTTTTTTTTTATTCTTGTATTTGCATACAGACCTATCATTACTAGGTCTCTCCGTTGTTTTCCGGCATCATTTTTAATATGGAAGAGAGTACTGAATCAATCAAACACCTACATTCTTCTTGATTTTCTTTTCAACTTATGTCATCTTTGGCTTGATCGGATAGGGAGGAGAGAGGCGATGTGGAAATAAGTAGACCAGGACTAGCTTGAAGGTGTCATTCCAGCATTAACTTGGTGTGACTGAGGAAAATCCCTAGAAAAACTCCAGTTACGAATCGATAACAGACCGCTGGACATGAACGCACGATCTTTGGAATCAAGCATCACTTCAAAACCAATAAAGTATAATAGTACTTCAATAAACAAACAAAAAAAAACTCACGTAACAGGCCTATAGGCCCTGAGCCTGCCCCAACGCCATCTGTCCGTGTTTGCTGGAACCACGTCCACCTGAGTAACGGCTGTGTGGTCAGCACTGCGCGTACCTAACCACGAACAGGCGTATGAGGGGCTTACCAGACCGAAAGTACCGTACTTCAATACCCCCAAATAAATTAAATTGATTAATAATTTTTAAAAAGAAATTCAAAGCAAACTTTGTAACAACAAATGCTAAGGTTCCTTGTTCCCTAGTGACTGTATTATATCCTTGCTTTCTCGTAACCATTTGAACTGTCCAGGGTGATCGTGTGGTCTACCAAGAAATACATGATTTATTTTTCTTCCCGCGAAGAGAACCCCTATGTTCGCTAAAGCTCTTCTATTCTTAATATGTCCTATCGATTGCACAAAATAGTTTTTTTTTTTTCTCGCAGTTGCAAGTAATTTTGTATACAAACACCAGAATTGAGAACGGAATCTTTGAAATATTTATTATGCATTGAAAATGGAGCTGATCTTTCTACCTAGGTTAACTGCTACATGGATGCTGTATCTTTCTTCATATTCTTCAGAGATTACCTGTTATTCTCGTTATATCAGATAATGAAACTCCTTTTGCTTTGAAATGTGCAACATTATCTTGTAGTTTCTCAACACGCGACTTCTTCTACGATTTCTTTCGAATATCCATTTTTTTGAATGCACTGAGAATTGCTTTATCTTTAACCTATGCTCGTGGTTCTTTTCACATGTTATATAAGCATGCCTCTGTTAATAAAATTAAGAGCATAGGCATACGCAAAGACTTATTTTAATAAAATTAGATCAAATAAGTCTTATATTTCTGTTATTGTGTATGAGTTAACGTAGTGTGACTTATTTGTATCTTATAGTGATATGCATTCTAATTTTTAAAATATAATATTCCTTAATAAAAAAAAATAGGAATACTTAGAGATGAAAAATGAACCGATGTGCGTTAGAGATTACTGAATGCCTCCTCTCATGCAATTTGGCAACGTATATTTTATACCTTGCTCTCGTGCTGCTGATGAGAGGCAGCGCAAGAGTTACCAAAAGAAGTAACTAGTTTGATTGACACCACGAGATGACTTTGTAATTTTGTACTTCAATAACATACCCTAACAGAGGAAATGATCAAGGACTTTCCAATGTCCATTCTCTCTTGAATGAAGATCAAGTTCTTTCAACTGCATATATTTCTTATCCTTTCGATATTTAAAGGGAAATGCAAGTAGAAAAGTAAGGATTACACTTTAGTTATCTCTATGCGCCATAAGAAGCTATAACAAGCATAGGATAGATTGTAACAGAATTTATTAAGAGCTGTTGAGGTAGTAAAGCTCCCATGTTTTCCATCCTTCTATTCTCACTTTTAGTTACCACGAAAATATGGAGATAGAGAACAACCTCGAATAATCTCTCAAACAGAATCGTAAGATATTTCCATTTCATAGCACTAACTGTAACATATACTTACTTGGTCATGAAGGACAAAACTCTTTTCAGCTGGATTCGAAGAAAGTCGAAATTCTTTCTTTTCATGCAAGTTATTATGACTAAAATTTCTACTGCGTCAAATAGAAGCGCTTCTCTCTCTCTCTCCGGGAATGAAGGAAGATGGTCTAACTATATTACACATGAAGACGATTTACAAGGGATGAAGAAAGGGAAGCTGAAGGAAGAAACGTATTTGCGATTTCCATTTCGTTCTTTCAAGGACAACAGAAAGACTACCGAGATCCTTCTATATCCGTATAACACTTAACGACGTTCAAAGAAAACAAAAGCACACCTATAACCTTGTTATAACTGTAATAAAATTCATTCTATATGGCTGCAAAGTCCAGCTTTACACAATAAATATGTTGCAATGATGTACTTGGTACTCTGTACTTACAGTCACGTGTTTTTCTTTCCTCATGCATACAATGGTGTTTATCACAAAAGCGAAGCATAACTCTACCTCAGTTCTTTTTTATAACAATGACATAAATATATTATGACACAGAACGTGTAACTGCTTTCCATTTTTGACACCTGAAGAACTTTAATACAGTTTCTGAGAATTACGATCATTCCAAGAATGTATGAATAAGCACTCTGACTAATTAGTATCCGTGAATTGTACAACTTGAGTTTGAAAGAAAGAACAGAACTTGAATAAGAAGCAAACCATGAAGTGTTCCTTTCACAGTATTGATCCTCCCCTCAGAGATCGAAAAGTTCTCAAGGACTTCATTTCCTACCGAAAGATTACAAAAATACCCCTTTGGAGATGTTCAAATAGTTCCCACCAGGAGTTTTCTTTGAAAGAAAGAATGGTGCAAATGTAAGTCACCTTTCGCGGTGAGTGTCCATGGTAGAGCACTCACCTCTGGTGTGTAGGGTAACTGGTTCGATGAAGGTTCGTGTTATGTGGGCTTTGTGATGGACAACACCGTGTGCGTGGGTCCTCCCGTTTCCTGCCCATTTTCTTCATTCCTCAATTTTCCCATCATCATCCATTCAGCCTGAGTCAAAGATGCCTTAAATAAAATTAAATTCAAATTCAACCTTTCGTGGTGAATGATTTTATAGGTAAGTTTTATCATGGCAACATTATATTAGTACAATAGCTCATCTTCTTTTCACTCCGGTTTTATCTCTTACACATGTTAGATAGATAATGCACGCAGAGCAAGTTTTAAGTTTACCCGTTATGTCATATATGAAGAAATCATACACCGGTATCACAAAATTTCCTTTCAGATTCACTCTAAAAGATTTGGTGACTTGTTATACTAAGGTTTTGGTTTCGACCAATCTGAGTTGTCGGAGATGCTCTTAACCTTTCAGATGTAATAAATGTTGATCGAAACTAAGCTTTGTACACTCAGATAAGAAAAAGGGCTGATGGAAAATATTCCTAAAGCTGTACAGGCTGGCAACACTGTAATAATAGTCCTACATACGGCAAGGACAACCTATTGAACACGTATTTTAAATTTGAATTGTACATGGGCTTCGTAGAAAGTGTCATTTTCTATTAATCTGACTCTACAGAAATAATATATCTAATAAAGTCCTCAACTGATTGTTATATGTACTGCCGTTCAATAAAAAATAAAGACAGACTCATACACACGCACATAGCAGAATCATTACGGTGTTCTTTGTGGGCTAGCTCTACCCGAAGGTAGAACTAGTTTATTCAAAAAGTGGGGAGGTTCTAAGATAAAAAGAGTTGAACATATAGGAAAGTGATATAGCATGCATCGATATTGGTACGAAGAAAAGTTATGACGCAAGTTTGTCTTTCGTAGCGTTGTCAAGTACTAGTGACTGGAGCACATCTTTGACTAGAAAATGCTTATTGATATTTAATTAGGAGTTAACCTAATACATGTGTGTGTCGGTGAAAGATCTATTGGATTCATAAAATACCGTGTGGATTAAGAAAAATGGTTAACTATGTGAGATTTTGATCTTACTGAATATCTTATTGGTGACGTTATATCTCCATCTGATGGAAACTAGGTATCTGAAAAATGACATTGCAGACTATTTTGTCTGACCGTTGTTGTATAAACTAGCTACGAATATCCTCTAGCGCACATTTACCCTACTTTATACTTATTTCAAAGTCATGCTACATTTTTTCCACTATCTGAAAAAAATTATCAGATTTTCGGATTTCTCCGTTTTTTTGTTCCTATAACTCTTTCACCTATAAAAAGATTCTGACTTAGAGAACACTTTATATCTACTTTCATGTGAAAATCGGAAGCTGCATTTGAAAGTGTGTTTATATAGATAATCTTGGTGTTTCTGCTCTCAAGTGACATGACGGAAAGCGAGAAAACGTAATCAAGTAGTCAAATGATTCTGATTTGGGCAGAACTGATTCTGAAATGCGGGGAAGGGGGGGCACGCCGCCGTGCCCTTACCTTTTCCATATTGGATTTGGCGTACCCCCTACCTTTTTATTTAATGGGAGCTCATTGCTTTTACTTTCAATAGGCAAATGCTATCAGTAGGTCCAAGCGTACCCTTACTTTTCTAGCCCACTTCTCCAAGCGTACCCTTACCCAGGACCGGATTTATACGTTTAGGCGCCCTAGGCCCATGACTTCCAGCGCCCCCGCCCCTCCGCCCTCACCACTTCCGTCCTTTTCCCCTTCCTACCCTCATATGATGACAAACGACTCTCCTCCGTCTTCTAGTCAATAATAATAACGAGATAATAATTATTTAAATCTGGTTATTTACAAAATACGTTTCAGTAATGTTATAACAATAAAATAATTTCATTAAATACAACGAGCAATTTTAATTAATTTACTGTAGGCTACTTGTTGAACAAGAAGGTAATATAAACTATTTTTCAATTTTATTATTTACATATTGTTATTACATTTCGTTCACGGCTTTTATGCAGCTTTAAGAAGAACTCTAGCTTCAGCCATTTTTCGATTCTACTTTTTCTAACATCACAAAACACACATTGCAGTTTCGTGATAGATTTACAATTTTAACAATTACAAACTCTCAAATTTCCTAAATATCTTTACAAAGTTTTTAAGAAAAAAAAAATCTAAAAATTAACAATTCCAATCACAATGCAAGACACTAAAATAAATACATTTATAAAGTATTCTAGAGGGAAAAATTAAAAAAAAAACAATTACTATACACAATTTTAAAGTTTTCTAGATATATTTATAAATTTAAAAAAACAACTAAAAATTAAATATTACAATACAAAACACTAAAATTTTCTAAATACATTTATAAAGTTTAAAGAATCTAAAAATTACAATTACATTACAAAACGCAAAGCACACAAGACTCTTATATCATACAAGGACATACAAAAACACTTTAAAATAAATTAAAGGATGGTAAAGTCATCATATTTTCTCCTCGCTATTTAGCATTTATTGATTCCTCTTTACCACTTCTCTTTATGTAGGAAAAAGGAAACGTAGATTTACAGAATTTAACCCTGCTATGTACCGGTATCTGTTAGTCAGTATATCGATCCACCCGTTATCGGCCGCGTAGCCATGCGGTCTACGGCGGTAGGCCAATGACTCGAAGGTCTACGCTGAATACATGGCCAGCTCTGAATTTTGAAAACCATTTCCGGGAATATTCATCTCCTGAAGATATAAAGTCAGGTTAGGGAGAAAATGTTTCTTCTGTCATAAAAGACAAGTTAAGATATCTTTAAAATTTGTAAGGTCTCTAAACCCATCTTTGGATCAAACCAGGATAGGGTATGGGAAGGTAGAGGCCGGTATCTTAGTTAAGGTACCATTCTGACGTTTGTCTGGTGAAACTGAAAGAAACTAAAGGTGAATGTCAGTCAGGACGATTGGCAACGGGATTCGAACGAACGGTCCACTGCGGACCAAAAAAGACACTTTAGTTTTCTTCATATACAAAAATTAGCCTTCATGTAGTTAACACAAAGTACCTCTTGCCCATTAGCAGAGGTATAAATGACAGCGACGCTCTATATGTGACAGACTAAGAAGATAAAAAGTTTTTAAAGACATACTTTTCTTAAACAATTCCTACTGAAAAGTAAAACATAATTTTATTTATGCATGACTAAAAAGAAAAGCATGCGGCGCTCTCTCATATACAACCACTTTATAAATTCTTCAATTGGTGCGCCCCATGCTTTTCTTTTTAAAAGTCATGCATAAACAAAATTATTTTTTTTACTTTTTAGTACGAATTGTTTAAGAAAAGTAGGCCTATGTCTTTAAAAAGTTATTTTATTAATTTTTTACACAAATCAATTTCTGCAATCAGTCAAACGCCAAATCGTTGCAGGCTAGTATTTATGCGTAATATTTAAAAAACTAATTAAATATGCTTTTAAATTATAGAAATATATGAAGGTAACAATGGAATATTGTGTTGTCACCGGAGTTACGTCATTGTGCAAGATTTCATCATTGTATGAGATCGGGAAATGAGTTAAATTAACGTTGGAAGATTTGAGGACATCAGGAACCATTGCGAACTAAAGAAAAGAGTGTAATAATGATTGATGATGATGTGTACAAAGACGAAAATAGGAATAAATAATGTTCCTGATACACGCTCTGATCTTTGTTGTACTATTTCTAATGTAAATTAAGTATTAACCTAACTTTAAATTACCTGTCTGTTATTTATGAGGGGGTCAAGCGGTTCAAAGGTGGCAGTGTTTGGCGCTGTCTCTTAATTTTTTTTTCCGAAATATTGTTTCGTCTCGTGTTTTTAATAGTAAATTCTAATTTTTCCTTGTAAAGTGCATCCCTGAGAAAGTTGCGTCCCTAGACCCGGGCCTAGTGGGCTTATGCATAAATCCGGCCCTTCCCTTACCTTTTCTAACCCACTACGAACACCGCTCTAGACCCATTTATGTAATGAAATGATTGAAAGCGAAGTCCATTTCCGAGATCAATCACCGATGTCGAGTTTATTAACCCAAACTAGCTCAACATAGAGGATTAGTTATTCTGTCTCTTTAGCCCACAACTCCGTAGCGTATAAAAGCAGCGAAACGCTACCCAAAAGATGGGAATGAGAACTATATCAGCCTTGTGATGATGAGAAAATGAGAGAACAGATTACATTTGTCTTCTATTACTCTAAAAAGAAGAAAAAGAAAATGACGCCACCACCATTGTCTACACACTTGGCAACTCCACCGGTATCACGCAAGATTTCCTCAGAATTAGTCTGCCACTCTGTCAGCAACAGGAGATACGGATACCCTGGGAAAGAAAAGGTATCCACGCTGCATGCATTTTATTTTTGTTAAATCAAACACTCTGCATATGCGTCCATTTCCGGGCATTAGAAAACGAAAGACAAGAGTACGCAAAAGAGACAGATAATTTTGTTTTCACATTCCTTAAATTTCACATTCTAATTTTGTTTTCCAACTCGGTTTTGACAGGTTTTCCAGGCACAACAGTGACCGGTTACTGAAACGAAATAAGGTCGTTTTATATTTATGAATTTTAGGGTGTCTACGGGTGAAGGAGTGACTCCTAGTTAAAGAGACTCTGGGTTCGATTCGAAGAAGGTAGAAGATAGGGTCAATATTTATTTTCTTGGAACAATTACTGGATCTTTTAACCCCATTTTCACATCAGGATGTGTTCAGAAATATTCTTTACCATTCTGGATAGCTTCTGGATATTCTTTAGTTTCTGGATATACGTAATAACGTTGAAATTCTAATTACCTGCAGAAGTTCTGAATAAAAGTTCCTATAGCGGACTCCTTTTCAAGTTCTAAATTGGCCCCTTATTCGTTCAATTGTTTTCACTATCTGCCAGAGCTCATTAAAAGTATCCCCGCATACACACACGCATACACCTTCGCAATGCATCGTATCACTTATGTATATGCAACGCATTTGCGAGAGATATAGGAACGAGAGAGAAATAGAGATCCAGGTCACACACTTAGTAAGTTAGCCAGCCATAGTAAAGAATGTTCGTGTACAAAAAAATCCAAGTCCACTTCACACTCGCGTGATGGCACAATGTGGCTTTTCGAAAAACGCACTTCGACGATTAGAGCAATAACTTGAAAAGTGTGCTTACGCTCTTTGATTTCTCCCTCGTCCCTCAAGATCCCGTTATATATATATATATATATATTTTAAAGAGAGAAAAGGTGAGTTGCCCATCTGGATGTTCTTTTTATTTTATTTCCTTCTTTCGGTATGGTATTGTTTCCGCCTAACGTTTCGTCCCATGGGTTGGAATGCTGATGCTCTCTATTAGTTTCGTAGTGTCTCCTCTTCACCAACTTGACTCTGTGCTGGTCGACAAAGTGTCTAGCGCTCGGATGAACTATGGAAATGTACTGTAAATCTCAGCAGGGAGTGGGTGCAATCCTTTCAGAGTGGTATGTCGCCTGTTCCATTAGCAAGTCATTTCTGTATTGAATCCATTCTGAAGAAGTCTTTTTCTCAAGATGCCGAAAGTATGAGAATGGTTATTTTCCTTGAAAATGGTAAAACAGATGTTTAGGAACTGAAAATAAACGCATGTCAAGTGTTTATATTCTTTCACGTTTATTTTTTAAAATGCTCGATCCAGAAACGAAATATAAAAGACGCGATAAGAGATCATACATTGAAGAATGAAGAAAATATACGCGCAAAATATGCTGACTGTTACAACATATGTTACAAAGACGTTAAGATAGACCTCTCAACTAAATTAAAGATATGATTGCACTGTAATGGAACTAGAAAACCTACCATATTTTACATAACAAATTATTTGCCTCAATGGTAGCTGCAGACAGAAAATGTGCATAACCGCATTCCGAAAATATTGAAAAAAAATAGGCAACTTCGAACTCACATGCACTAATGATCGTGCGTTTCAGGATTACAAACGAAGTATCTACTGGACATTTAAAAACAACATAAGATGGGGTTCGGGTTTATTTTATAAATTTGAATTTTGGGGTCTTGTCCAGTTTTTTTCGATTTCGTCCCTTGTGCAGCGGAGACCCGTTCGACACTTGGGGCCCGGAGCGGTGGCACCGCTCAACCTCCCACTTACGCCGCCACTGCATTTTTCAATGTTACTTCATCCCTCACTGTTATCTGTATTGTTGCTCTCCTAGACTCGGCTCAAGCAAAAACTAGTCTTAATTAGATCTTTTTCTGAAAATCTTTGCTGTATGACATGTCACACGGTCTCCCACGATGTTTAGTCTACTGTCTTTCTCTTGCATCATATCCTGGGAAAGAATCAACGCCAAAATCCAAGTCACAATGTGAACTCTACACAGCATATAGTTGTGTAACTCCTGTACACAAGTAACTCAATTGGGTTAATAAGCAAAAGCAATGAGAAACGGCTCCCTTGTTATATAATGATGTACTGGGAATGAGGGTAAGGATAAACATCATTATTTTATTATTTTTACGAGAGTCATCCTGCCATTCACGAAATTTTCACACGTTTTCGACATTAATCATTTCGTAGTTACTCATCCAACTTTCACTCTTGTTTGTCATATTTGACCTTCGAGTGCCAAAAAAGAAGTACAACGAAAACGGCAAGTAACAGCAAGCACTCTTCTTAATTAAATGCATTATGGGCTGTCAGAAAATATATACAGAGTGTATGTAGTAGGTACGGCTAAACTTTGGCAAATACAGGTGATTACTCACATCAAAACAATAAACAAGTTAATGGATCGAACTTCATTTCATTTTCGAAATACATGGTTTCCAACTTAGAGCTCACAATCAATTCCTTATAATGATTAATAAAATGAATATTTCCTGATAAATCAGAAAAGATACATTAAAGTAAAACTTAGTTTTGGGGAGTAGATTTGTATCTCTAGGATAAATATAAGCAGCTAAACAATGTGATGTCGTTTGGTTGTTTTCTCATAACTAGCTTAACATTTTTCTCAAATGGAACTACTTCAGTTTATTGATCCTCTATTGATGATAAATATGCGCATAATACAGTGTTGCAAACTGTGAAAAATACAGGACGTAAAATGTTCAAAATGTCGACCTTTCATCTTTAAACTCGTATATATTCACACTTTGGAACGCTGTATTCTGTGCTAAACATATGATGTTTATTATCCTTCGAGAATATCAAATGTTCAATAACTTGAACTAGTGCATTTAAAAAAAATAACAATACCAAGCTAGCAACACCGACAACCGGATGACGTCACATCTTAACTGCTAATATACATTAAACTTGAAATACATCGATTCTCACTGATGGTTAATTTATTTTACTGTTGTAAAGAGTTGATGTTAGGCTCCAAGTTGGGAAGCCTGTATTTCCAGAACGAAGCGGAATTTGACCCTTGTTTATATTAACTTGTTTCTTGTTCTGTTGTTAGTAATACCCTGACAAAATTTGAACGTACCTTTTAGATACATCCTATAGGGCCTCTGCCGGCCGGGTGTCCGAACGGTCTGCGGCGGTAGGCCATCGGCTCGAAGGTCCCGGGTTCGAGTCCCGGCAGGCCCATATAAAAATAAAGTTTACCAAAGTTTTTTTTTTATAGGGCCTCTGATTTGTTTATAGAATAAGTGAAACCGAAAAAGCTCGTAACATCGTCAACCCAAAACGTCCGGATAGATCTGAACCTGTTCTTACAGAAATTTAGGCCTCGGGCGGGAACAGGCTTTCGTCACTTCACTTGATGATATTTCATTTCATTTTTTCTTTCTAAACAACTTTGGGTTTAATTGGGTTGTTAAATGATTATAAGTCCACCAACGTGTGCACAGAATTCCAATGGAAAATGTTATTGTTACGCACGTATGCGAAAAAAAAAACTTATCTACGTTTCCACAACACGTGATTCGAAACACTTTATATTAATGAAAGTTGCGTCAGTTGAGAAAAGGTTGAATCAGGACGTATCAGCTCATGAAAGGAACAGACAAAGCTCGACTTGATTTTCCTGCAGCACCAAAAACAGCAAATAAGTACTATTTCGCGAAAGGAGAGATCCTCAACTGGCTATCACTTTCTCCTGACCAAATCTATTGTGTTCCAGAACAACGATACATTTTTCACTTTTGTTGGGTGGAATCTTCACATCATTGTTACGGAAAGTATTCTCATATGTAAATTAACTACATCTTGCTGAAAGCTCAGCGTGTTTCGTGCTACATGTTATGCTGATTGACGTTATCAGAAAACATAGAGTGGGGAATCAGGTTCAAATTTAAGAGCACAAAGACAATGCAAGTTCATGTTAACGCAAGACAAAGAATATTTTTTGTCTTTAAAAAATCAATTACATGCTGAACAAGCAACTTTTGTATAAACTCGTGTTATACTTGAGAGATGACGTCCCTCAACAATCACTTCCGGAGAAAAGAATGGAGAAGCTAGTGGCCAGGGCCATATTTAATTACGATTATAGCATTCGCCTGCGAAACCCCCTTGAAAATGGGAATCATGTGGAGTTATCTCCCTTTCGATGATTTAGAATTTGAATTTTATTTTGTGGCCTTTAGGCATCTATTCCTCAGTTCGGATGCGGGAAGTAGTCGGTCAGGGCCTAAGTTGAAGGTACCATCCGGAAATTTGTCTGATGTGGCTGAGGAACCCCCCCGGAAAACATCACACAAGATGATACGCGGCTAGAACCGAGGACCTTTTGAATGCGAAGCCAACGCTCTATTAACTGAGTTATGGCCGATCGGTCGACGATATACAATTCACGAATCTTGTAATACACATTAATTTTTATTAATGGACTCTGCAGGCATATACGACCGTCGTAAGTTTGAGGGTTGCCGTTTCTTGTGGCGGGAAAGGGAGAGGGTCGATTTATCATCCCGAGGACCAAATTTAACGTTTTTAGTGAATAGGCATACAGGCTAATATTTTGTGGTGTAAAATTAAATACACATATCTGTACATCGGAAATAAACTGCACTGTCATTTTCTTGCCAAACTCGCTCTCATTACACATTGTAAATTTAACCATGCTGGTCCTGGAAGTACACACAGCTATGCCATTATTTGTTTGTAGAAGAATTAGCAATTGATTACACAACACTATATAGAAAAAATAAATAAAAAAGACCGTGTTCAAATCAACAAATCTATGAACTGAAGTCTAGTTTTGCGAAAAGTGACATACTGTAAGTTTACCTCAGAGGTATAGATATATATTGTTACCGAGATTTCCATGCTAGCGAGTCTACTTAGCGGACCAGACGGACAGACTTCTATTGTGATCACTTGTAATTGAAGAATACATGGGATAGCTTTTGGCGTGTTTGTAGTTTACATAATCTTGCCAGTTTTGTTTTTCTTCTTTGTTCGAATATAAGTATTTCTTTAACAAAATACAGTGTACTATTGGCATTGTATGCATTAGTATGAGATACATCGAGATAAAAACGAGAAAACAATAAGCTGTTTGCAGAAATATCAACATGACATGTTTTAGAAAGCCAGTTTAGTGAAAACTGTAAACCGTAAAATGATTTCGAGAACGAAAAATCACAAAGAGGCTTCAAAAATCGCAAAACATTTTTGAAAATTGGAAGTGCATAAAGAGTGAATACTGGAAAACGATTTTGACAACACAAGAACAAACATCGTTTTGTATGAACTTCCGTTTCATCTTTCCTAGTTACGTCGCATCAGCACCGGCGAATTACGTGGGTTCGAGCCTCATTTCTGGCCATTCTGGATGAGTTTACCCAGAATGTTCTCATTTTACAGGGAAAACGTCGGTATAATATTTTAACGAAGGCCCTGAGCGCTACTCTCCGCATATATTCCCGCAGAAGTGATCGCCAAGAGACGTTATTACTCAAATGTGACGTGCTTGGACTATATGTACCAACTCAAACTACCAATGCAAATTTTAAAAAAAATATTTGTAAAGGGTTATTCAGAAATGTTAACTTACAGACTCACATTGTTAACTGATTGTTACGTAACTGATCTAAATTATTGATCCACTCATTTGCACCTTAACTAACTTCAGTAGTGACTTGGAACCAGTGCTGGAAGGGGCGGAGGGCACGGCATACTCCTGACTTTTTATATATTTTTTCTTTAGCTCACAATGGTTCGTTGTGTCCTCAAATCTTGGAACATTAATTAACTCATTTCCCGACGTCCTAGAGTAATAAAATTTTGGACAGCGACGTAAGTCGGGTGACAATACAATATTCCACTTTTACTTTTGAATATTTATATATTTTAAAAGCATATTTTAATATTTTTTGAATATGGACTTCTTTATTCTAAAATAAATACTAGCCTGCAACTAGCCTGGGTTCGACTGGTTCCATAACATTTTAGGATTTGAGTCACAAAACATTTAGCTTCAGAAAATGTATTCGAACACCAAAATAACTCGGAAAACTAATAAAAACCTTTTTAAAGATATACTTTTCTTAAACAATTCATACTAAAAAGTAAAACAATAATTTTGTTTATGCATGAGTAAAAAGAAAAAGCATGAGGCGCCCTCTTCTATATGGTCACTTTATAAATTCTTGAATTAGTGCGCCCCATGCTTTTCTTTTTATTCATGCATAAACAAAATTATTGTTTTACATTTTAGTACAAATTGTTTAAGAAAAGTATGTCTTTAAAAAGTTTATATATATATGAGGAACTGCAAACCGGTGAGGTGTCCGGTGAGGAACTGCAAACATTTTGGGAAGTGATAGAGGATGTCATTCTAAGCAAAAAAAAAAAAAAAAGTATATGTGAACATATGACCTATTTCCCCTGATTTCCGAGATAGGGGGATAACTTTTCTGCCCATGAAACCTGCTGCGTTCCGGTTAAGTGTGTATAGCACCCCCTGTAGGCGCTATAAAGACGCTAATCATAACCCATTCGAAAGGGAATGAAGTAAGCTTTCTGACGGTGTACAGATTATTGCAAGTAAGGCCAAAGGAGGGAAGTAAGAGAGGGGAAAAGTAAAAATTTCCCTCGAAAATTCCCTTTTGTGGACAATTATCGCCTGTTATGGGGTGGAAACACTGTTACTAGAGCAACCAAAATAACTGAGTGGATAGTGGATACCACATTCTATGACGAGGATAGTGGTAAAGATTCACGTTGTTGGCATGTACAGAAGAGAAGAAAAACGTCATAATGTAACTCTAATTGCAAGAATAACTGTACTGTACAGAAATACTGTAACTCTACTGTAATAGCAAGAATAATTACTGACATTAGTTGCATTAGTGACAGTGTTTCTACCCCATAAGAGTCGATAATTGTCCAAAGAAGGGAATTTTCGAGGGAAATTTTTACTTTCCCCTTGTTACTTCCCTCCCTTGATCATACTTGCAATAATCTGTACACCGTCGGAAAGCTTACTTCATTCCCTTTCGAATGGATTATGATTTGCGTCTTTACAGCACCTACAGGTACGCACTTAAGCGAAACGCAGCAGGTTTCATGGTCAGAAAAGGTATCCCCCCTATCTCGGGAACCAGGGGGGGGGGGGGACATATGTTCACATATACTTTTTTTGCTTAGAATGACATCCCCTATCACCTCCCAAAATATTTGCACTTTCTCACCGGACACCCTTGGAACATGTTTTCTTGTGTTTTTACAAACACAAACAATTCCTGTATATATTATGTAATTATTCATTTATTTTAAATACTTTCTACATTCTTTTTGATTTCTTGTAGCAACCTAGTTTCTATTATATTTTTTCGTTCATCTATGTATAATTCTCTGTTATAATTACTGACATGTTCTATACCATTGTACATAATTATATGTTTATGGTCAACAGAATGAAATAAAATCTAATCTAATCTAAGCATATTTTTTGCCTCGTATACTCGTTTCTTCTTTTAACAGAGTAAAATTGCAGCACCGTTCTTCTTTTCCTTCCTGCTGCTATCTTTGGTTTGATCCAATCAACAGCAGCTGCTTGTAATTACTAAGAGAAGAAACTCGTAATTAACACAAAACGGGGCAAAATGAACTCGTCAGTTTTGTAACCTACCATGCATTTCAGTGTTGTAATGTTAATTCTTAACAAGTCTTTAGAAAAAATAGTTCCCAGGTTCTTGAACTTTTAACTAATGATATAGATCCATACATTTATAAGGACGGTGTCACGTTCTACACGAAGGGTAGGAAGGGGCTTTCTTCAACAGGAAATACCAATCTTTTAAATTATTATTTAAAATATACACTTATGCGTAATAGAAATAAGTTGAATTTACTTATTAATTTTTAGGAAACTTCTGAGAAGAACGCGAAAGTGAGGATGACTTGCTCCAATTTTATATTCTCCGTAATTTTCTCTAATTGGTGATTAATGTTTCACTTCATGTCAGGAATTAATTACGAACCACGAAAAGAAAACTAACAAGTGAAATTAACAAAAAATGAACTTATTTACACTTTCAATGAGTCAACTTGTGATTACTTCAGTGCACTAATTTTTGCATCGAACTTCCTAAATGTACACCGCGTTCTATCCCCGTTCCCGCCCATTTCCTTCTTTCTTCAAATAGTTAATCAACATTTCATTCAATTAAAAGGTAAACATTTTTATTTATTTATTTTATTATTTTTTTTGCAATGTACAGTGCTTAAGTTCAAGTATCGGATTAATAAGGAAATTCCCACTCTGACACAACTAACGCGTTACTTTCGAAGTAGGTTAACAGTTATTTTTCTGGGACAAGTAACGCGTTACATTTTAAGGCAAAGTAAAGTAACTTGTAACGCGTTACATTTTTACAAGTAACTTACCCAAGACTGCTTACAGAACACCGGTTCTTATACGGAACGATATTGTTCCTAGAATTTAAGTAAAATACTTCTATAAAAATCAACTTGTGTCTTTAACGAAACGATCTGCAGTCACTCGGATAACATTTTTTATGTTTCTTGTTACTGCAGCGATGAACTTGCGAGTTCCGTATGCCATAGAGTTAGTTAGTTACAACAGAACTCTTGTTCATTTATTTCAGTGTACTTCAGGGTACCATGACATAATCGGAGGCTCTAGCAAATATCTGCAATAGCACTGACTCAAACATGTTAAAGGTTGTACAGACTTATTGTTTTCTCAAACAAAATACATACACTGGAAACCCATATATTTCATGAAATATGATACAGAAACATTCATTGTAAGAAAAATCATGCAGGTTTGTTTTCCGGATCATGTATTTTTGCTGCTGGCCTTGAACGCACTTCACCCGTCTCGACTTTTCTAGCATGCTTTCCTCGTTCTTTCGTAATATGAGTATTCGAGATTCATGTGTTCATTCATAACACGTACACTTATATTAATAGACTTCATTGTGTTTGCAATAATACGTAATTTGCAGTCAATTCTTCCATTCTATTTACCTTGCTGCATCATACAATCTAAGTAATCTGGATCCTTTCTTTGAATAAGGGATTTCATTGGTCAACACGTTATACATTTAATCTTTCATTCTCTTTGTCTGACGTTACATAGTCGTAGCGTAGATCATTTCGAATATTTTCCTATGAAATAACAACGTTAATGATTTTGGGGGCTTTATTTGAATCTACTCTTTCATCCTCTACATTTCTTTCCTGTTTGCTCAATTGAATCGTATATTCTTAAAAGGGATAAGTCCGGCAGGATAAGTTTTGAAGATATTGAGTAATAAATTGTTTTAAAATGGAAAATAATTAAGTGGAATTAATTTTATGCAAATTAGGAGGTTCGATTGTTCAAAAGTGATTCTGAGTCAAGAGATTGTATGGCTATTGCAATGTGTGAATATGTTATTGATCAGTAAAAGTTGGGAACGGATGCCATTAAAAAAGAAAAGAAAAAGAAACAGAGTGCAGAAACCACTGTTATTTCCCTTTATATGACATTCATTTCCTTTTATTTGCATTCATTTGTGTGTCTAAACCAACATAATGCATCATCAATTAGATTCTTCTAAACATTATCGTAACGCCGATTTTTCAATGAAGCGAAAATCACGAACTGACAGTAAGTTTAGTCGTTGTCTGCGTTTTCGTTTTTTATAGACCACCCTAAAGCCTTATCATAATATTCTAAGTACACGTCAGGCACATAAAGATTTAGTTTTTCCAATCCTTAATTTTATTGCACAAGCTTTTAGAGAGCAAAAACCAGGCCACGGAAGAAATAAAAAGTCGCTTAGTATCGGGCAACGCGTTTCTATTCAGTCCAGAAACTTCTTAACTCGCGATTAATATCAAGAAAGTTGAAACTGAAAATATACATAACGGTTATTCTGCCGATAATATTTTACGGTTGCGAAAGTTGGAGTACAAACCTAGCAGATGAACATAAATTACGAGTATTTAAAATAAGGTTTTGAGACAGATATACGGGCCGAAACGCGGCGAGATAACCGGAGAATGGAGGAGACTGCTTAATGAAGAACTCCACGGACTGTACGACTCACCCGATGTTGTAAGAATAATGAAATCGCTACGACTAAGGTGGGCAGGTCATGTAGCTCGAATGAGGAGAAACGTAGATTACATTCCATCTTGGCTGGAAATTCGGAATGAAAGAGGCCGCTGATAAGACCGAGACGACGTTGGAAGGACAATATTAGAAGGGATCTTCGAGAAGTAGTTGTTTGTGATGAAAACTGGCTTGGTCTTGCTCAGAATAGAATTCTATGGCGAACGTTTGTTACTGCGGCGATGAACTTGCGAGTTCCGTAAGCTATAGAGTAAGTAAGTAATAAAACAAGGCAACTTGTTATATTTTCTTAAACACTGGAAAACTAAAAATAGCTTAATTGTGGACTTATAGCCTTTCATAAATAACGATTCAGTTAGCAAAACGCTTTTAACTTTTAACTCAATGTCGGGAAGAACAAAAGAGAAGGAAAACTAAAATTTCCAAATTTTGATTATGAGATAGCTATGTCACTGTTTCTTTTGCGGAAATTGCGAATTAAAGGACGTACCAAATGAGCCTCCAAGTAGTTAGAATTTTGTTTATAGAAATGGAGACACGTTTCCAGTAAAGTTATACATTGCTAGATTGGTTGGTTTATACCAGTACATAATATGGTATGATTCATCTATGTTTTGTGAGAGAACAGCTTACTCTCCCTTTGGCTAGCCGCTAGACCACGCGACTTCCTAGAACATTTAGTATATAAGAAAATCAGCAGTTTAAAATTTTGCTGACAAGATATCCCACAATCTTACGTGGATATGATTAACACAACCATCATTATTTCAGTTACGCTGAACAGCATCATAAGCACGATTGGCTCATAGCATGCCATGTTCTGATTTAGAAAACACATTTGAATAAAAAGTCAGCACCTACTGTAACTTGATGGCCCACTGTATTAAGGTGACCAGATTTTTGAAGCAGCAAAACGGAACATTTACCTAAGTTCCCCAACGAAAAAACGGGACAAAATAAAATGACAAAATGAATACACTGTAATGTTAGATCATTAATACAGATGTTGTAAAACGAATAAATAAATAGAATCGTAAGGTATGTGTACGATGCTGGGAGAAATGTGAAACATCTTTACGTCAAGGTAAAACGCAAGGAATTCACTGAATAATATGTGCATATTTGAGAAAGTGCGTATATCTTTTACTTGTCAAAGTTGAAAATGCGTATTCTTTGTGTACCGCAACGAGGAGGAAGCCTTTCATTTTTAGTTAGTAGTCGGGTAAAATAGTATTTTGTGCTATTAAATATTAATATTATAAGTTATCATCATGTTCATATTTCTATCAAAGTATTTGATTAAGGTATAAACAATTTTTCAACATCTTTATTTTTTGTTGTTTTTAGGAATTGAACGATTGTGTCAAAATACTCATTCGTATTGAATATTTCAAAGATATTCTTGCAAGAGGGAGGGCAAGGACATCCGTACGATAACGTTGGTAGAAAATACGAACCAAATAAGACAAACGTATGATACTCTTATGTTGACTGGGTGGCAACATTGGTCTCCACCAAAGTGAGGTGTTGAGTTGCAGAGACAAATGTGTATTTTGCGATAATTTTCTGTGCGGACAAGTAAGAAATTTCAGAGATGTTGAAACCAACATATTCAAACATGATACTGTAATTCACGCAAATGTAAAAAAAGAAACGGGACATTTTGGCGTCCCGTTTTACGTCTGAAAAATGTTGGGGCAGATGTTTAAAAAAGGTATTGTCCCGGCTAATACGGAACGTCTGGTCACCTTATGCTGTATCTGCCATCAAACATAATCAACAAGCTATTACATGCATGTAATATAATGCGCAGAACAATTTTCAATTGAAACAGACGCAGAAAAAAACACGAAAACACATTTCACAACAGATAGATTACATAAAACATCGTGTCAGCGAATATTTCGTGCGTTGCTACTTCTACACACTTTGAAGTGACATAAGATGTCTATTTCCTCTGTGGTGTATTTGTGGCTTACGTAAAATAAAAACAGGACCTTATGTAATTTATTGTCAGGAAGAAAAGAAAGCTTAGGAAAAATGTTTCTTCCATTCCCACGTGAAGAATAAAGCATAAAGTCTTGCAAATAACAATTACAGTATTTTTATCTCAGATCTTAAATGAAAAGTGTCATCATGTTACTCCTATCATTATGAACTGGAGCCGTAAAGAAACATTATCACCATTTTGTATTTGTCGTTAGTATCAACAAACATAACGAGGATCTCTTTTTTACTTATAATTTCCTTTTTACATGACCCCTAGAAGTAAATCAGTTAGAAATATTGAGGAAGGGCAAAGAAAATATACAACAGTTTCTAATATAGTACAAGAATCCAACTGACTTTAAAAAAATCCACCAACAAATATAAACAAATATAAAAAAATAAATAAGTGAGAAAATAGTGAAGAAAACTTATTAAGTACTATTATGAAAGAACCTTCTTGAAGACAAAGCAAGGATATTTGTTCATAAATTCTGTTAAGCCGCACAGTACTGTTTTGAGTAAAATTCTAGGAAGCTGTAAGGCTTGTAGTAAATAATCTTTTTTTTAATTATTACGCATTTTCAACGTAAAACGACTCAAAGTGGCATCTATTCCATAAGACTTCTGGAGATGTTCAACCATGCAGTTCGGATAGCAGCCCACAGCTCCATGGTATTTATAAGTGAATATGTTATTGTAAAAAAGGGGCCCGAGTCACATTCATGAAGTTTCGAGAAAAACGGCAAAAACGATCTTCTCTAACACAGTAATGAAGTATAGTTCTTTCGGCTATTATATACTCGTATTCACGCTACTGTTCTAGTAGTTGGATTAGAACCATTTGTGATGGAAAACATGCGTCTACCTCCAGAGAGCCTAAAACAAGCAATAACTCAAAACCACCAAAAGAGAATGCTCCTCGAACAACTGGACAACTTGGACCTGATGACACGGTACATTATCATGCTGGAACTTCCCATCGTTGTACGGAGTACACAGGAAGGAAGTCCATGGAGGGCTGTTAATACCATGCAGAACAACGTAGTGAGTAACAGGACAATGTTATATTTAGGAGGACCAACGGACTCAGCCCATGCCACATGAATACAGTCCACAAGAGTATAGAAACATTAGCAACATTCACATTTCTCATTGCCTTATTGACAACTATAATATGGTCCATGGTCTTACAGAGTCTGTGTCGCACCTGCACCCTGACATAAGCCCGTAACAATTGGTACAGTGACTCATTGGATGATGCCACATCTTGCCAGCAGTGTTTTCAGGTGGAGGGAAATTTCCCGGAAAACGGAAAATCTGGGCTACATGACGGGTGAAAGTAAAAAAGGCAAAAAAATCGAGAAATTTTGTTAAGTTTGGGTACTTTTTATGTTCTATTTTTCAGTAAGTTTGAAAGTAAACTTAGCATTCGGGAATTTTTTTACAAAATCGGAAAATATTCAGTATTCTGAGGGAAATATTAAGACGGGAACCTAACAACACTGCTTGCCAGTTCCCCTACCAACGGTACAATTACCGTGTTCATGAGCCCTGATAAAAGGCTGTGTCCCGTGTTATGGTGTTAATAGATCAACTCTGGTGGGTCTTCTGTTTCTATATCCCATGACAACTAAAGACGCTGCACTGACCTGTAGGATAAGCATATTTTCGAGCATTGATTGTTTCTTTCAGAGAAACCCTTCTGGGGAAGGAGTATTTTGCATCTCGGAGGGCGAGGAGATTTTTGGTCTCTCCGGGACAATGAAGATACTAGCCCTCGAGAACTTTTCGGGTCTATTTTTCGTGCTTTGAGAGGGGTAAAGCCACCGGTAAGGCATCCCTTTGAAAGAACCACTGGGATCAAGGAATGAAGAATGTCAGCATAATTTCGGGAATGGAATGAATATCCTATCCATCTGACACCTACCATCATAACCCATTCAATTACGGTAATTAATGTATCATTGACGTGATCAGACTGGCCTGTGCTCAATTTGATTCAAAGTCTTGGCGTTCAGGGCGCTACGTAACAACTTACATATGCTATCCCTTGAGTTAATTTATTCTAGCATTCGAGTTCATTTATTTACACAGTTTACTTGTTACGAAGAAAAAATACATTCATTATTTTCGTAAGTTTTAAGAAAACTGAACATTTATAAAGCGCAAGCCGTCTAAATAACATTTCATTTCGTTTCATTTCATTTATTACTCCTTTAAACCAAGTACATTGGTATGCGGAAGGTTCAGTGCAGTATTTACATACAAATAGGCATTTACATAAGACACATTTTATAATACATGTTTTATGGCATTTGATTCTTGCCATTTTCTTAAACAAATTACTACATTACTAATATTCTACTATAATAAACAATAATAATAATAATAATAATAATAATAAGACCAACAATAATTATCAATATGAACATACACTTTTAATTTACTTTTATGTCTGAATTATATACAGAATCTAATCTACCTATTATTTTCCAGATATTCCTTTATACTGTAGAAAGTCTTCTCTACTAAATATATTCTTAACTTTTTCTGAATTTTTTGAAGTTCTCCTCGCCTTTTATTTCGTTTGGGAGTTTATTGTATATATTGTTGGCCGTGTGTCTGGCACTATCCTGTACAATGCTTAGTCTGGTGAAGTATGATTCTTTGTATTTTTTTTTCTTGTATTGTAAGCATGGTGTTTTGGACTATCTTCATTCATTTTTTTTTTAATATGGCTTGCTATTTCGTGAATATATATTGAATGCACAGTTAGGAACTCGAATTGTTTAAAAAATTGTTCGCAGCTGTCTCTGCGTCGGATTCCATCTATGATTCTTAAAGCCTGTTTTTGTTTTAGGAAAATTACTGAGCTTTCACTTGTGTTGCCCCAAAATATAATGCCAATTATTATTTATTTTTTTCATTTAGTCCCTGAATATGCTATCTACTAAGGAGTAAGTAGCTGTTGCAGTGCTTTTCTGTGGAATAAAACCGTGTTGTTCATGTGTTATTATATTGTGTTTCATTAAGAAGCTCAGAAGTCTGTTTTTATTTTTATTTTCTATAATCTTACTGAATGCAGGAAGGAGAGAAATTGGTCCGTAATTTTCTACCGAGCACTTCTCTCCCTTTTTAAATATAGGTTTTATTTTTGCTACCTTCAGCGTTGTTGGGAAAATTCCGTTCAGAGCGCATTCCTTAAAAAGGTAGGTTAATTGTGGGGTAAGCAGTTTGTCACATAGCTTTAGAATCTTTGTATGGATTAAATCACCTGTAGATTTAGTTTCTTGCAATTTATTTATTTTAGTTGTGGCTTCGTTTTCTGTAATGGGCATGAAGAACATGCTTTTCATTACTCGTGGTTGGGCTGCTTTTAATAGTTCTATTTGATCTTTTAATACGTTACATGGACTAATCAGCTTATCTGCTACTTCTGTAAAATGTCTGTTGAATTCCTCAGATACCAGCGTTGGGTCGCTAGTTACTGAGCCATTTATGTTAAGTTTTATGTTGGTGATCGTTTGTTTCTTTTTATATTGGACGTTCTCTCTTACTACTTCCCACAAAACTTTGGATTTGTTCCGTGCGTTAGAAATTTTACGTGCAAAATAGCTTTGTTTGACATTTCGTATCAACTTTTTATATCGGTTTATGAAAGTTTTTTTTTTATACATGTTCCGATCTCTTGACAGATGTGCTTCTTTTAGCAATTTCCTTTTCAGTTTGCTATATACTTTTATATCCGGTGTTATCCATCCTTTTTTATTGCTGCCATAACAAATAGGAAACATGAATATAGCGGGCATGTATTGATCCGCTAATGATGAGATGAAGAAGGCTTTCTAACTTTCTGATGATGTAATGTATTGTAATAATTCATCTAAGGTAGCGACATTCAAAGCCTTGTGTTACTATACTTACATCACGAAAACAATTCGAATATCTTATTATTCACCAATGTGTTTAATAATTGTTTATAAAGAGTCTTTTATAGTTCTAAGAATTGTTCCGTTACCAAAGCTCATGAGCAATAGCTGTGATATCAACCCATGATAACTGTGATAAGAGAATTGTAACCAATATGTCACTGTAAGCAACCTCTGAAAACAAAGAAATAATAATGCAAACTAAACATTTAATTAGTAGTTATGCTGTTAACTCGCTGATAACGGTTTAAATAAGTATTTATAAGCGCAAAACATAGCTTGTGACCTTCATTCGCATAGGCCTCATGAACTTATTTAAATGTTATCGTTGTCACTGACCGTGGATTGCTTTTATAAATATTTTTATCAGAAATGTGAATACCCGCCAAGCATTTACTACGTAAGATTATAAAACAGAAATAATGATTATATAAATTTTCATGCCGTTAAGCATGTAAACATTGTAGTGAAACGACATGGCTGTTTTGTTTAACGATATGAAAAGAATAAATAAAGATGGAAATTACTCCCTTCTTGTTTTGTGTGTGTATACCGATTTACTATTACATGCCGTTATCACACTTAACATATTATTAAAGTTACCAAGAATAAAGATAAATTTGAAATATAATTCGTCGTATCTCCAGCAATACTGCTGCTAAGCATCTGTTAGCCTTTCTTAGTGCCGAACACTCTATTCATAACCGGATGGTTAACTTGCACTAATCTAAACTAACCTAGTTGAGTTAGTAAAACAATCCGTGACACTAAAAGAAATTATTTCAATAAACAGAATCATTATCCTGTGAGAGACACGGTTCTAGGGTTACCAACCGTCCCGCGTTACCCGGGACTGTCCCGGTTTGGACCCCCAAAGCCCCGCGTCCCGGAGAGACTATCCCCGGGAAGCCCAAAGTTGCGTTTTTGACCAAAATCTGTACAACAGAGTGTAATCATAACTGAAAAATGCGTATAGCCTATGTGTGTGTAAGATAAAAAAATAATTTAAAAAAAACTTTCTTAATTCGTACTAAAATGTAAAAAATAATTTTGTTTATTCATGACTAAAAATAAAAGAATGGGGCGCGCTCTCATATACAGTCACTTTATAAATTTTTGAATTGGCGCGCCCCAGCTTTTCTTTTTAGTCATACACAAACAAAATTATTTTTTTACTTTTTTAGTACGAATTGTTTCAGAAAAGTATGTCTTTAAAACATATTTTATGATTTTTTTACGAGTTATTTCCATGTTCGGATACTTTTCGTCAAGCTGCTACTTTGTGACCCAAATCCTAAAGTGTTCTGTAACCAGTCAAACCCAATATCGTTGCAAGTTAGTATTTATTTCAACATAAAGAAGTATATATTTAAAAAAAATATAGAAATATATGAAAGTAACAATGAAATATTGTATTCTCACGCGACTTACGTTGCTGTGCAAAATTTCAACATTCTATGACGTCGGAAAATGAGTTAAATTAACGTTCCAAGATTAGAGGACACCACGAACCATTGTGAACTGAAGAAAATAATGTAAAAAGATTTTGGTATGTAATGGATTAATTGTAAATTTTTCAGGAAATGGATTAAACAAAGTGGAAAGTGATGTACTGGTTTCACGTATTTGAATTTAATTTTTAAGGCCTTAGGGAACTTCGCCTCAGGCCGGATGGATGATGATGGGATGGATTGGTGGAATGAGGAAAGTGGAACGGGAGAGCACCGAGAAAACACACGCACAAGGTGTTGGTCCACCACAAAACCCACATGGCATGAGCAGGGATCGAACTGACAACCCCTATCACCAGAGGTGAGCGCTATACCATTTAGCCATCGCTTGTTTAATACTTTGTTCGTCCCCAGCGGGTTTACTTGTTTAACTTGAAATATCTTTTTAATCTGTATAGACTGATTTTCTTAGAATTAATCACCCACACAAACATCCATGCCCGAGGCGGGATTCGAACCCACGATCTTGGAGCCAATGGGCTAGTGCACTAGTCCGCTCGACCACCTTGATCGAGATCGCGGTCCTACTGTTTTCACGTGTTGATGACATTAGAGAGAGACAACTGTTATGCCATTACAGGATGACAGGTATGCCGAGTTTCTTATAAAGCTGTTGTTGATCTTTAAATTACGGATAGAAATGACTTCCTAGAAACGTTGCCAGATGTAAAAAATTAAAGGGGAAATACTTTGTTGGGACATTACTGTTGTCACATGTAATTAACGTTTTATTTTGGAACAGTATTTAGGGTTCATAAATTTGTATTTACGCAGGAATTAATTAATCCAGTACATTACTGACAACTGATTCTATTAGTGTTACTTTAGGAGGGACACATGTATGATTATTTAGTGTGCGTATCCTGAGGTAGGGGATAGCTTACTTAGATAGATAGAGTTTTTTGTTTTTTTTTAAACTTGCGATACAAAGGTAGTTTAGTAGAAGCTATTTGACATGACACTAAAATATTTGTACAAAAACTTGATTTTTGTTAACACTATGAAGAAAATAGAATGTAAAATTAACATACATCTGACTTTGTTTACATCTCAGAGTCAAAGCTTCTTGAGTTTTCAAAACAAAAGTACTTCAAAGGAAGGAGTTTCCATGTTTTATATGTTGAGAAGAGAGAGATCATGGTTGAATATAAATATAAATAGGCTAAAAACTGAAATTGATACATTTTATTTTTATCAGAGCTTCTGTGCCTATAATTAATCTGAAGTCTGAGAATATAAAGAAGTAGTGAAAAACATGTTTTCTTGTTCACTTTAGTTTCTTTTTATTCAATTCAATTCTTCAAAATAATACCACAAAACTGTCATATAGTGGTTCCTTAATACCATGTGGCATTGGATCTACTTCGCCGAGCATCCAAGAGGATATATTTCATTCAAATCCATGTTTTTAGCACTTGGAATATAGTCTGACACGTAAGAGTTGACTACTGAATAAAAGCCGCCACGAATTATTAAAAAAGGAGGCAATTGCCAAAGAAATATCTGTGCATACTACCTCTCAACAGCTCCGAGAGATGTTTAAACACAGCAAGAATAAACTGTAACAAAACAAGGGCTCTACTTGAATGGAAATGTTCCTGTTTCTTACCAACAATCCATGACATTCCTTTCAGTCATTAAACATTTTTGCACGTTAAGATGGTGATGTTATTAGTTCGTTTAATTTGATACACATATTAAAGCGAACGAAATGATACCAGTATTGTCTCGAATTGTAAAAAGACACCTTCTAAAATTATATAAAAGAAAGTGGTAAACAATGCTCAAAGCAACTAAAATTTAAAATATAATAAGTTAATAAAGTCAAGGAGTTACAGGATAGCAAATTAAAATATTTGAAGTTTACTTTGAATTATCGTAAATATTAGATATATATTGTATAACACTAGTGAGGAAACTATCGAGTATCGAAGGTCAGAAAAATTATAGGTACCGAGTATCGCGACATTTTGATATCGACCCATCTCTAATATTTACCATCAATATACAAAAATTTCTAGCAGATAAAGAACGATTTTAAGTATCAAATACTAATGTAGCCTTCGTTATGTAGGAGGAATAAGTAAGACAATTTGTAAATAAATAAAAATAATAACTTTTGAACGAATAAACTCAAGAGTTAATACTGGATATTTAAAAAGCTTTATCTAGGGAAGAAAATGAGATTTCTTTTCCTTATTTCAAATTTTGGTTTAGTAAGTCCCATGATATAAAAACACATTAATTCGTTATTTTTCCTTCGTTTTTCAAAAATATTTTTCTTAGAGGAAACAAAGTTACGGAAGGTAAAAAAAAAAGGTAAAGCTATCCCCTGTGCGATACGCACGTGTCGTGAACGGTGCATGGGGGATATGGAGTGGTCACTCCCACGCTCGACCGCCTTTACCTATCCAAGGCGCCCAGGAATACCAAGGACGCTGGTACTCAATTTGATAGGAGACTGAGTAATATAGTTAACATTATTTACGAATCAAAATGTATTTTAATGTTAATGTTAGTACGTTTTTATACAGGGGAACCCGGGACAGAATGGGGTACTTAATTTAAAATATTAATACAAATCACAATATTAACGTTTAAACTGAAACAAATGTTAAATTTGTTTTTCAAATCTTTGTTAACTATTACATAGCGAAAAATCTCCCAAAATGAATAAATGTACGTTCTTTTAAAAATAAAAAAAAAGAAGAAAGAGTGCAAAATCTCTTACTCTGGTGGGTGAGGTAGAATGGGGCACCTTGAAAAACGTCCCTTTCATGATGTACATAATTCACACATAAGTACTGCTTCATCATCGTCACTATCTATGCCAGCACATGAATTATGTGACCACTTATTACACAAAACACATGATATCCAGCCGTACGTTGAACGAGAGTAGAAATCACCACAGTAGAGACAAGCAGTATATTCTTGACCATCTTCACTTGACTTAGACCCTCCGAAGATAGTTTTCGTTTCCTTCATGCCCTTTCAAGTTTTGTTCACGTTCGGTTTGCTTCTTGGCTTTTGGAGTAGACCTTATTGTTTTTTTTCCCTTTCTTTTTCATTCTTCATGTCCTTGTTTCTTCTAACACTGATTTCAAGTTCATTTTTGTAAGGCGAATTTGTTAGAATCGTTGTCTTCCCCCTTTTAAGGGTAACTCTTCGACCCTTTGCTGCACTTTCCAAATGAGAAGATTGCTTCAGAAGAGGAAGTACCAAAGTTGGAACCTCTCTGGGTAGGGCTGACGTTCTTGGGTAAAATAACTTGCATCCATGAGCATTGTGGCGTTTGAGAACCTTCTTCATACGGAGTTTCTTGAACACTTTTGGGTGTATCCGGTCTTCCTGAAGGCAATGGTTGTGGAAATGTTGTAGATGTTTCGTCAGTCACTACTGATGGCAAGAAGTCTTTTTAACTAAAAGTATGACGGGGAACAGATGCCAGTTTTTTCAAAGGCATGGAGAACGGATACAGTAACCCATTCCGCCCCACCCGATTCTGCATCAAGGGTTCTGATATTATTATGGTACCTAGAACGCAGTGATATTTTATATTTTATACTAAGTTTTTACCCTAATGTATAGCTAAAACTACTGTTATTTACCCTCAACTACTTGTCAAACGAATAGGATCAATACAGTTCAACTTACCTCCAAGCAAATTTTCTTCGAAATTACAATAATCACACAAAAGGCAGCCTCATGTAGAAACCTATTTTCCTCAATGACTTAACACTATGACTAATGATGTCCCCCCGGTGCAACAGGTGCTAAAAAGCTAGTTCTCACAGTAACACCAAGGTGTAACACCTACAAGCGTTTTTAGGCGGACTATTCCATTCTACTCCACTTCCCCGTTCGCCCCGCGGTTCCCCTACTTCTGTTTCCATAAGCAATAGCACACACACACACAGACACAGACACATATATACCCACATAGCAGTGGACGTCCCTGGGACGTCCCATTTAGATCCCATTACCGTCAGAATGGTCCTGCTCCCATAGTGATGTCCTAAGGACGTCCGTGGGATAACTCTGTGGGCAATACAAACAGTTCATCCCGTATGGAGGTCCCCTGGATGTCCCCCGGAAAGCGGTGCGGGATTACCTACCTGGAATTTCTATAAATTAAATCGACCTTACTATTATTATTATTTAATTAATTATAACCATACGAAGGATATGCCTTCGTATAGTTATACGAAGAATTAATTATAACTATACGTCCATGGATGTAAACGGGACTTAAACAGGACGTCCTACGGACGTCCCGATATCCTGCCAGGAGATCCGTCAGATATCCCAGGGACGTCATTTTGCTATGTGGGTATATATGACATATACAGTATATGTTTTTTTCCTTTGAACAGGATGTGTCAAGGGTTGGCTTTATAAAAAGTTGGTCAGAATCGGTTCAGATAAAGAACGTCACATGCAAATTAAAGTAATACCGGTTTGTTTGTAATATAAATACCCAATCAGTGGTATTTCGACCGTATGTGAGTTCGATCCAAGTCGACTATTCTGACTGAGGTTTTCCCAGATTTTTTCCTTCATCCTCAGTCATACTAGGCAAATATATGGATGCTACTTTCAAATTAGGCTATAGCCGACTCCTCCCCACTTCCTTTCACATACCCTATTCCAGTGTGAGTCATAGATGTCCAAAGGCCCAAATAAATTCAAATTCAACCGCATGTGAACAGTGTTTGTTTATAATCACCTGCTTTAAAAATAAAATTAATGCAAGCTAGCAATTAGGTCATTCTTGAATGGCCTGTCAGAGTTCGTGTAATTCCTCGCCTACTAAATATGCTAAAAATATTTTAATTTAATTAAAGCTCTTAACAATATTGGACTAAGAATCGTGCTTCTCTATGTCTTCTGAAGAACACAAGAATGTGGGATTGTATGAAAAGTGCTGATAAAACATTTCTGAAACTAAAGCGAGTAATACACAAACAGGATATTCATTAGATCTACATTTTTCAACAATTCAGAACAGTGACACATTTTCTTATACCTGACGCTGCATTTAAATCCATTTCAAAGCCATGAGTTTCCATTTATTACTGTACTGTAATAACAGAGTTGTTTAAAAATCCAAATCATGAATGGGTTTATGCCAATTTGTTTACCATAATCCAGATTGGAAAGGTAAATAATAAAGATGAATAAATTAAAGATAATGTGTCTTGTGGTTGAATAATGAAGCAACAAAGTACCTTCCATTGAATCTGCGAGTGGCAAGAGGAAGGCCTATTTCCTCCCTAATACTCTAATATCGTATTTAGTCAATTTACTACCTCGGCTACGGGCGCGGGATGAATCATTTGCGGTGCTGAAAGGCAAAATCTTATTAGTACAAGAGAGAAAATAGGAAATGAGTTCTCCTTCCTGCCTGAGCTGAAGACGGGTCGGAGCAGAGAGTAGTATCCTCCTGCCTGAGATGAAGACGGGACAACAACACCCAAGGATGGTAGAGGATAGGTTTCGTAATTCTTCCTCCCTGAGATGAAGGCGGGATATTTGGTTGTCGCTTCCTCCTGCCTGAGCTGAAGACGGGCCGACACTGAGGAAAGGTTGAGAACCACTGTCTGCCTGAGCTGAAGACGGACAGAGGCTAGGAATTTGGTAAATGACCCCTTCTTGCCTGAGATAAAGACGGGTTAGAACCAAGAATGACAACTTCCTGCCTGAGCTGAAGACGGCCAGAGGCCGAAATGGTAACGATGATCTGCCTGAGTTGAAGACGGACCAACGTTAGGTTATGGGTTGAGTACTCCTGTGGGCCTGAACTGAAGACGGGACGAAGCAAGGAATAGGTTGGGAACCACTACCTGCCTGAGATAAAGACGGGTAGAAGTCTCAAAGGTCGCGATGACCTGCCTGAGATGAAGAGAGGTAGAAGTCTCAAAGGTCGCGATGACCTGCCTGAGCTGAAGACTGGTCAACGGTAAGAACTCCCGCCTGCCTAAACTGAAGACGGGCCGGAGCAGGGAATAGGTTATAGAACACAATTCCAAAGAGTATTCATAATGAATGATGTTATAAAGCAAAGCCAATAAAGCATGAGAGCATTTGAATGATAATAGGTTTATTAGCGGACTTGCTGTCCGAAGAAGAGACGCATCAAGCAAGGGAGCTCGATGTGGTTCGGCCCGAAGGCCGATGGAAACTGAATTACATGAAAAAGCTTGAAATAATATTGAAATGTCAACCCCCCGTAAAGTCCCGCCCTGAGGAGTGACCGCTCTCCAACTTCTCCTGGCGATCTCCGCATGCACATGCAACTAAAGCATCTGTCGCGGGTATAGATGCTACGATTTCTGTATTTCGGAGACATTTACCGCAAGTCGGAATGTGTATAAGAGAGGAAAGAGGGGAAACAAGAAGATAGTTGCTCTGGGCCTACTTATATACTGATAACTATATCACATGTTCATACACTGACACAATGTAGTTCCAATTTAGATTCGTGCGCCCAGGCACAATTTAGTATTTGTTTTTGTAACCGATTACATTGCGTTTATTTGCTTACTTCTTTACCTTACCTTTACCTATACCAAAATAGTTCCTTGTCTATTGTTCTTTTTATTTGTATTCATCCGCGTAAGAAATTTAAATGTTCTTCACAATATTTACATACACACACATATATTTGAATTTCGCTGTATCCGAATTCTCATTTTTTAGCTTTAAACATAAAAGAAGAATTTTATTATTTCACAGTTCGTACTATATCTTAGAGTGCATCATTATGTAACCTTCCGCACAGAATATTTTCTTTGGTTAATTTAAAAGCTCAGAATATACACTATGAATTCAGGGGCATATGACGGAAAACAAACAAAAGTGACGTAATTACATTTGAGAGAATGTAAGTAGCGTCACAGGCTTCGGGTAACTTCTGCTTTGGAAATTTTATCTTCCTCTCTGAAAACAATCTACAAATATAGACCTAATTACCTATATTTGAGAACATGCTGCATGAATTTTAGTACGAGTATCAAACAATATACTGACTTTCCTATGGAGCTTAATAGAATTTAAATATGTATCCAGATAGTACTACAGAACTAGCAATGTTTGTAAATTTGTAAATATTATTTTACATGCATGTGCACAAAGCTTATATGACGAAACCTATATTGGTTGTAAGATTATTCCTGATTTTTCTACTCCTTAACTTTCTAATAAAATTTAAAGAAAAGAATGATCAACAAATTCTGCACATTTTAAATGCTGTACTAGACTAACTCTATTGCAATTGCACATCCAGCATAGGTAGTACAATAGTACTATTATTTCAACAAGAAATGTGTGTAAGTTTCTTAAACGTTGAATTATCTGTAAAAAGTTTTATAACTTTCCTGTTTGGGTGGAAAAAATGAAAATTCTTGAAAGATATTTATTGCTTCTGTACCAAAACGTTATCCTTAAATTACAATTTCCTATTTTATGTTTGAAACAATGTCCATTAAATAAGTGAAACAAAATGTGAAAAAGGAAAAAGAAGCACTGAACGACACTGAAAATGACAGATTAAACTGTATCAAAGGAAATACCAAGTGTGCTTTTTTCTACTGTTGAAACCAATTCCAATTATTAAGAGTGAAATGTAATAATCAGGGTGTGAAATCAAGCCAGGTGCAGTGGGAAGCGCTTTTTTTTATTCACCTTTTTGCTAATCGAAGGTTAAATCATCCTTTTCAGAAGAGCATCTTTTGACTTTATTCCTTTATTAATATTAGGTAATTATCATCAAGACAGGCATTTTTATGATAGATGATGAAGTTCATTTCCACTTCACAACAAAATGATATGAGTTTGCAAGAGAAATGAAGCTCTCCTGTTGGCCAAACGATACTCTGGATATTAGTGGAGACATAGTCCAACTCCAAGAGGTGTTACTGTGCAGAGATAACCAAATGAATAGTGGGTGCCCAACACTGTGTAAGTCTTAAATCTGAAAAAGATATGCACTAGTGTAGCTAATGAATGGGGCTAGAGAGCCTGATACAAAATCGAATCCGAAGGGCACATCATTTTACTCTGTGAATTTGAATTGAATTTTATTTATGGGTTAGAGACATCTAAGGCTCAGGCCGGGATAGGATTAGGGAAAGAATTCGGGAAGGTGCCGTCCAAGGCCTATGTTGAAGGTGGCATCCCGGCATTTGCCTGGTGTGTCTGAGGAAAAACTCTGGAAAACCTCAGTCAGGATGTTGGTAACTGGGATCGAACCCATTCCTCCCGAATGCTACGCCAACGTCAGAGCTACGGTGGCTCGATATTTTATTGTAGTATCTAGTAAAATAAGTGAATTAACTATTGGCATGTGCAAACTATGAAAATAAAATATTAAGTAACAGAACTAGCACAGTAGAGTAGGCACAATTGTCTCTCCTGCATCTAGTACTAAGAGGAAAAAGGGGGAAATTAGTTTCTAAATCTTAAATATTGCACCGTTGTTATAGTATAGGATATTACTCTCTGCAGCTATATTACTAATTATTTTATGGAATCAGGATACTTGTGTTAAAATTTGGAAACAACTAGATCAGAAGACTTGTGAAAAAAGGGCTGCGGTGGCTCAGTGGTTCAGAGTTCGTGAGGGAGTTTAGTGTCGAGTAGACGTGCCGAGCTGTGCTTCACGAATCGGGTGTCGGAGGAGTGGTAGTGTATTTTAAGATTCAATTCAGTTAGTGCGTTTTCTATATTTGCAACAGAATGAACACATTCATTGAAAGAAAGAATACTATAGCTATTTCATGTAGAAACATTCCATAAAAAATCGATACAGTAATTTTAAACGAGTTAGTGACAACACAGTTGCATTTAACTGAACTTCAAATAGAATCTATTGAATATGATCGTTACAAGAGGATTTGCTTCATTAAGTGTATAAATTTTGAATCAGTAAGTGCTTCATTAAGTGTATAAATTTTCATTAAGTGTATAAATTTTCATTAAGTGTATAAATTGGATGAAAGTGCTATCGAAAGATGTAATGGTTAAGTTAAATATACTGACACATAATAAATTACATTTAAAAAAAAATGCGATTAAACATAAACAATGTAAAACAAATGTAATAGATTGGTGGTATAAAACTAAAACAACTATTGTAGGCCAAACCAAAAACTATGCAAAAGAAAAAGCTCGTAGTAAAAAAAATCAGACAAAATCCTATTAAAATTTCTTACAAGCTTATCATGATAAAGCTAGGTGGAAACGAGGGTATATTACCAAATTAAGAATACAAGCAGTCCTATGTTGTTTACACAAATCTAAGATGCCCGGTCAAATAATGAGTGGTTTGGTTAGCGTGGGAATGGCAGAACAACCCAAATTCTGTCATATTTTGAATTAAAGACAGAGAAGAACCCACAAACTAATTAATGAATTTGTGGATGACCAGGGTATTATATACAATGGTAAAGATACAGATGCTTATCAGAATAATGGAAACACCTGAACGAAAGTGCAACTTACCAGATTAATATGGTGTCGGGCCACCTTTCGCCTTCAGAACAGCCTTGATGAGACGTGGGATGGAGGCATAGAGGTCGTGAATGCTAGCAAGTGGAATATTACACCATTCCTCGTGCAGGCCATCGGCCAGTTCTGTGAAAGAGGATGGAGGTGGAAATCGTCGCCGGAGTCGTGTTTCCAAGATGGACCACAGATGTTCAATTATGTTGAGATCTGGGGATTGGGCGGGCCAGGGGAGGTGTTGAACTTCATCCCGATGTTCCTCAAACCACGCTGCAACAACTCCAGCTGTGTGAATGGGTGCATTATCATCCTGGAATATGGCGTCATTGTCCGGGAACAACATCCGGACCATAGGATGCAAGTGGTCTCCTAAAATTGCGACATAATCGTTGGCAGTGATGCGTCCGCGAAGTGTGACCACAGGACCCAATGAAAACCATGATATTGCGGCCCACAGCATCACCGTGCCGCCGCCATGTTTCACAGTTGGGCGGAGACACTGCAGATCATACGCTTCTTTGGGCGTTCTCCACACATAAACACGGCCCGTGGTTTGGAATAGGGTGAATGGTGACTCATCCGACCATACCACACGTTTCCAGTCGTCAACGGTCCAAGTTGCATGGTCGCGGCACCATTTGCGGCGTGCTAAAGCGTTCTGGTCCCTGATGAGAGGTTTGGCCCGCGCAACACGACCCCGTAAGTTCATGTCATGTAATTCGCGCCGGACTGTGATTGTCGAAACAGGTTGGGGGAGGTGCTGATTGAGTTCCTCCGTCACTTGCGCCGCAGTGGCACGACGGTTCCGCGTGACAATGCGCTTTAATACAAGGCGTGCCCTGTCACTGATGCTTTTCTTCCGCCCACTGTTCCGCTTCCCCGATGTGATTTTCCCGTTTGTTATGGAGGCCGTCATCACCTTCGACACTGTCCCTGGCGACACACCTAACACACTAGCCACTGCCGTCACACTCACTCCACATAACCGCGCACCAACAATTTGCCCTCTTTGAAACTCTGAGAGGTCTCCCATTTTACACTACCTCCGTCTGCTGCAGCCACTGCACACTCCTGTTCCACGACGCCTGACGTAGTATGGAGACCGACCTAACACACCACCACCAGCAGTCCGGCGCTGCGGTCGCCACGACACCACTGCCAACCCATACATCTGACGTGTTGCCAACTACAGGTGTTTCCATTATTCTGATAAGCATCTGTATATATATATATATATATACAAAGGTAAAGATATACTGTATACAAAGGTATACAGGAGTAATATCAAAAAAACATTCAAGGCTTCCCACTATAATTTAAAGAACTACAAAATATCAATTCCGGAAGACAAAAAAATAAATAGTACACAACAATAAGAATTTAACTTTCCAATTAGTGAACTAGAGGTGGACAATGCTATGTCACAATTAAACACATCATTAGTAGGCGGGATGGATGGTTTGTTAGTCTTGTGGGTTTTAAAATTTAAAGAAACTCTACTTCCTTTACTTATGTAATTATATAATTCTATATGGAAGCAATTCATTGTTAATCGCACATTCGAAGAAATTATAGGTGGTTTAATAGGATAAAAAGGAGAAACTGGAAGTACAGGTAATTTTAGATCAATAGTCCTATTAAACTGGGATTATAAAATGTTACCGTCATAGCCAATAGACTGGCTAAAATACTGCCAAAATTGTTTAACAAAAGCTGGGCAGGAATAGAAGAACGCCAAACCCTGCTTTTGTATCAGCTCATTTAAGAGGCTTTATTAACGTCAAAAATTCGAAAGTAGGGAAGCAGTGGGCACTGTTAGCAGTGACATAAAATGTGCTTTCGATCTCGTCGGGTAACATATTTATTCGAGGTAATAACTGAATTACAATTCCCAAAGAATTTCATAAATTTAATAAAAGCAATGTTAGAAAGTAGAACTCTCTACTTAAACATAAATCAACACGGGATGAAAGGAATAAAGATAAATAATAGCCTCTCTCAGGGGACCCTTCCTCATCCTTTCTGTTTTGTATCGCGTTCATCTCCATAATAAACAAAATAGCACAAAGTATTATGGAAATTGGATATAATAGCGTATATCTAAAGTCGTTAACATACATAGATGATATATTTATAATTATAAATTATAATAAAGAACTACAATAAGCGTTGAACATAACAGATCAAAATTCCTTACAAACTGGTGTACATCTATATAAACAAAAATGAAAATCATGGTAATCGATCAAAAGATGGAAGTTTACTATTAAAATATGTGTAATTTGGTAAAATAAAACTAAACATATTGTGAGTACAATGGAGTAGAAACATAAGTGAATCTATGTCACTTAATGAAGATAAACTATGTGGAAAAATTGTTAACGACTTAACAAAATATCAAGAATGTTTTTCTCAATATCTCGTGTAAGATTCGTCAATGTATACGTGCTAGGTAAGTGTTCACATGTACAGATACTTATCAGAATAATGGAAACACCTGTAGTTGGCAACACGTCAGATGTATGGATTGGCAGTGGTGTCGTGGCGACCGCAGCGCCGGACTGCTGGTGGTTGTGTGTTAGGTCGATCTCCATACTACGTCAGGCGTCGTGAAAAAGGAGTGTGCAGTGGCGGCAGCAGACGGAGGTAGCGTAAAATGGGACACTTCTCAGAGTTTCAAAGAGGGCAAATTGTTGGTGCGCGGTTATGTGGAGTGAGTGTGACGGCAGTGGCTAGTGTGTTAGGTGTGTCGCCAGGGACAGTGTCGAAGGTGATGACGGCCTACACAACACACGGGAAAACCACATCGGGGAAGCGGAACAGTGGGCGGAAGAAAAGCATCAGTGACAGGGCACGCCGGGTATTAAAGCGCATTGTCACGCGGAACCGTCATGCCACTGCGGCGCAAGTGACGGAGGAACTCAATCAGCACCTCCCCCAACCTGTTTCGACAATCACAGTCCGCCGCGAATTACATGACATGAACTTACGGGGTCGTGTTGCACGGGCCAAACCTCTCATCAGGGACCAGAACGCTTTAGCACGCCGCAAATGGTGCCGCGACCATGCAACTTGGACCGTTGACGACTGGAAACGTGTGGTATGGTCGGATGAGTCACCATTCACCCTATTCCAAACCACGGGCCGTGTTTATGTGTGGAGAACGCCCAAAGAAGCGTATGATCTGCAGTGTCTCCGCCCAACTGTGAAACATGGCGGCGGCACGGTGATGCTGTGGGCCGCAATATCATGGTTTTCATTGGGTCCTGTGGTCACACTTCGCGGACGCATCACTGCCAACGATTATGTCGCAATTTTAGGAGACCACTTGCATCCTATGGTCCGGATGTTGTTCCCGGACAATGACGCCATATTCCAGGATGATAATGCACCCATTCACACAGCTGGAGTTGTTGCAGCGTGGTTTGAGGAACATCGGGATGAAGTTCAACACCTCCCCTGGCCCGCCCAATCCCCAGATCTCAACATAATTGAACATCTGTGGTCCATCTTGGAAACACGACTCCGGCGACGATTTCCACCTCCATCCTCTTTCACAGAACTGGCCGATGGCCTGCACGAGGAATGGTGTAATATTCCACTTGCTAGCATTCACGACCTCTATGCCTCCATCCCACGTCTCATCAAGGCTGTTCTGAAGGCGAAAGGTGGCCCGACACCATATTAATCTGGTAAGTTGCACTTTCGTTCAGGTGTTTCCATTATTCTGATAAGCATCTGTAATTAATTGCCATATCTAACAAGGCACGTGCTAAAATTATGATCATTCTTAGGTTACTTTTTCTGTGGGGATACAATTTTACGGGCAAAAAGATCCGAAATTTATTTATCTATAAAAAAAAAGGTGGTAAAAATTTAAAGATTTTTCTAATCACGGTAATGTGTTGCTAATGCATAGAACAATGCAAATGATTTGTCAGTACACTTACTCATTTTCGTGTCAAGTTATAGTGAATGTTTTGAAAGAAGCCTTCTCGTAAATAACTGGGGGAAATGCTATACCCACAAAATGTAATAATTTATATAACGTACACAGTGATCGCAAAGATCTCAGTAGAGGACATGGATGTAAAACAATTCTATTGGTATTGAATGTGACAAAATGGACAAACTGTGTCCTCCATAGACAAATCAAATGAATATTGTGAGTGGTCTATTATTTGGGAAAATATAAAACAACTTATTATATACAACCTGAACTGCATAATTATAGTTTAAATTAATATATCAAATATTTTAAACAAAGCATGTTATTTTCAAAAAATATAATTACAGAAAGCGTGTACCATTATTGTAATGAAAAATATACAATTCTACACAGAATAGTACAATACCATAATCATGGCATAATACAAGGAATGGAATTTAAATATTTTTCACCAACGCGGCGATAATTTCTAGTGTGGCAGTCCGCACAAACCTTACAGATGTTATTAACAGAAGGTGAAATACAAGATATAGCAACTTATATAAATCAGATACATCTGAGATATCTGCAGATGTATCTGAACATTGTAGCTAAAGTAAACGAATAGGAAATCTCAGTTTCTTCCATTCTGGTCAGATTATATGAACAATCACAGGAATGTAATTAATTGTTCACATGTCCGAGAAATTATACGAAAAAAATACCTAATAGCGCTTGTAAGTTACAAATTTTGGCTTCTGCATTAGAAAAAAAAATCACGAAATATACAAAGTTTTAAACAACCACAAGAAAATAAACAAATAAAAGAAATTACGTTCAAATAATAAAATTCATTTTTATTTATTAGCGATTCTTTCTAAAGTATTGCAAACACTTTGGTAGAATTTCTCTTAAAAAACAAGTATATTCCAAACCATGTTTACTAAAAACCTTTTGACAAGGATTTCAAACAAAACACAGGACATCATTTTGAGGCAAGCGCTTGGAACCATCTTGTAGATAAGAATAATACAAATGATTACTTACTAGTACCATCCATTGTAAGTAAATCCATTAATTGCATAACACTTCCATGTGTACATTAATTTTGGAGGAGTCCAACTTACCTATAAAGACAAAGAAATGTAAATTCATTATATTACCAAACATGACAGAAATCAAAATACAGAAATTTAGTCTCTTAGTTTGTGTTATGGATACTATAGAGCTTCTCTATATACTGGCAATTATGAAACGCAGGTATCAAAGATCAAGTCACAGTTAATAGCGAGTATTAGTCCTACTGCTGAAAATATGGATAAGACAAATCGACTTCAAAATATACGGAGATCAGGCATGTCAAACATACGACCAAAGATGCTACAACATCAATAATAGTCTATCCCAAGAGGGGGCTATGCTGATAATATAGAAGTTGCTATGCCATAATTTGTTTGCGTTGACGAAACCTACACATGACTGGATTTCCCTACACTTTTCTCTACCTCAGTAAGGAAAGTAGTAAGTAGTAATGGGCAAAAAGATCGGATATTTTCGTATTTAAGAAACAAAACCGCTATTTATTTCAGAGCTGTCGCTTGAATCTGTTAAACAAACCGATTAACCGATGAATTTTATAATTCGAATAACCAATCCAATGTGTATAATCAACTAAAATTCAACGTATTAAAAACGTAACACTGGATTGTTTGCGTCGCTAAGGCCATTGTAAGTAGGTGCAATGCCATGTATTTCATATTACAGAATATCGTGAAAGTCAGAAGGGGAATCATAGACGCATTTCTCTAATCTTGTACTCCTGACAACAATTACATGGGCAATTATAGATTTCCGATTTCCATTAAATATTGCTTAAAAACATTTCGATTTACATTTAGAGTGTTATATAGTTTTCGCTTTTCGAAGGAACTCCGTAAATGGAGTTTGCAATAAAATGGGGTTTCGTTAAAGAAAAGTTTTGCTCGTTCCTAGTAGTTCTAAAAGGTAGGTATAAAAATACTTATAACTACATAGCTTTTCTAGCTGAAACTTACTTTTTCAAAATATTTCTTTGATCTTGTTTTTTAATATGAAGGGTCGTTAATCTTACTTCGTTATTTTTAACAACTTAAGCACATTAAAACTTACGTCAAGTTGTTTCATTTTAGAAAAAAACTGACTGAATACAAAAATCAACATCGATCTCCAGCTTCTACATAGTTATTTTTTGGTAGTCGTAAATACAAACATGTTTAATTCAAACTTGTGCTCTAATAACACCGACTACTGTACTGTAACTGGTTGTTTAGTTGCAAACTTATTTAACTTCAAAACACATCTTATTTCCATACTAAAACAAAATTTAAAAAAAAACATATATATGCGAAATGTTGCTCACAGAAGTTCTGAAAAGATTAAAACGAGAAACATGGCACAAGAAATGTGGTATTCAAGATTTTTTTTTAAGTACGGCTCCTGGAAATTAGTTACTATGACATATCTAGCCATATCTATCCTCTTCGTAACGATGCCTTCATTTTCTTCTGACTTCTCTAAGAAAAAAGTTACAACGCTTGGAGACGGTCTCTAGAGAACTATCGTTCAGGTATCGTATCAATTACGATGTTCGTTTTCTTCCCACCCTGCCAATCAAAGATAGCCGCATTTTCAGTGTTGCGAACTGACATTCTAAAAGAAGATTGTAATCTCAGAAGTAAAATTAATATCCCTTATCTGTATTTCATATGCAAACAGTCAAAAAGCTAACGAAATAGGCACTTTCTTAACTACACTGAAGTGCCAGGAGTCATGGAATAGCGGGAGGGAACTAGTTGACGGCGCGATAACATCGCGACAAACCGGTCCAATGACGCGAAGCAGTTGCAATGTGGTCAGTTGGACTTTGAGTGCAGTGAAACGTCGTATATCGTGGTGATGGCAACACGACGGGAATTATCGACGTTTGAGCGCGGGATGATCGTTGGTGCTAGACGAATGGGGCATGCGATTTCGAAAGTCGTCTGGACATTAAAGTTTACTCGCTCAACAATGTCAAGGGTGGACCGTAAGTACCACAGTGGAGGCATTACGATCCATCAGGGGCAACGCAATGGCCGCCCCCGGATGCTGAATAACCGCGACCGGCGACGTGTGGGCAGACTCGTCCGGACAAACAGATAAACAACAGTGCGTGATCTGACAGCAGTGTAAGACATCCCAGGAACGTGTCTCAGAGGTCAGTGCAGCGCAATTTGGTCTCCATGAGACATCGCAGCCGAAGAGCAACACATGTGCTGCTACTAATCGCTACCCATGGGCGGCGGTAACTCGGATGGGCTCGGAACACGTGGATTGGGCCTTACAGGACTGACAACGTGTAGTATGGTCAGATAAGTCACGTTTCGAATTGGTACGCGCAGATGTTAGGGTTCAGGTGTTGCGCAGACCCCATGAGGACATGGGCCACTGTGCAAGCTGGTGGTGGCTCGGTCATAGTATGTAGTGTGTTTACCGGGCATGGTTTGGGACCTCTGGTCCGATTAAACCGGACATTGAACGGTCAGTTCTATGTTCAGCTGCTTGGTGACCAGCTCTAGTCTTTAAGCAGCGTGTCTACTGATCTGGAAAAACCTGGAATTAACCTGCAATTTTATTTTGGACCTGGAAAACCTCGACTTCGAGCACAACCTGGATTTTTTGAAGTTACTATTTTTAACTAACATTTTCACTTTATTAATTTCCCTCTGTAAACATCTAGAATAAACTTTATTGAATTTGTAAATTTAAGATCACAGAATGAGGCACTTAAAGTAATCATTTTTTGTAAGATGCTTTCAGGGACTCTTAGACTTCTTGTGAGTACAGGTGTGACGATCCCGAGCTGATTTCAGCTATACTTCTTTGACTGACGCTCTGTTAAAAGTCGACCAAAATCTATGTAATACTCTTTGTGGGCCTTTAGGCGTTTTTTCAGCAATTGAATGCCGAATACTTCAACCCAAAAAATAACATGAAAACAAATGAAAACTTGTCCACATAGTGGAGATGAAAAAACGCCTAACTGGAAATGCTCTTGCATCATTTTTTCTTGACTAAATCCCTCAGCTGAAAATTTGATATACATATATTTGAACTGCCTCTTGTTTGATTTGATCAAGTACAAGATCCCGATGGAAAGAACATTTAGTTACTGATTATAAAAATGATGTACAGAAATGCATATTTTTTATTGTTTTCTTTGAGTTCATTTTTTTAAATTGAATTGCTTCTTATCCATTGAGCCTGAGCAATGAAATCCCTTTTGTTGTTCTTTGTGTCTCCATTGAGAGAGGTTGGGGAAGGGTCGTGTCTTAAGTTTGAATAGGTTTCATCGCTCTTCGCATTCAGATTTTCATTTCTTCAATACCACCAGAATGCGGTGATTGCTTTTCTCAGCCATAAAGAACGGAGCAAATGCCGTGTGGAGAAGTAAAAAAACATCAGTGGCCATTTAGTCGCTGAGAAGTTTTGCTCTGTGTATCACCTGTTTATGGCCGACAAACGACCAGAACGGCTTACGACCTGTCAATCACAACGGACGGAGGTTAGTCGTAAGTCGATGACTAACTGTACATGCGAATGTAATAACAACATGGATAAAAGCAACTATTATGCAGTGTTCGAATTAACTTGGGGAAATCGTCGGGGAAATCCTCTGCTCATAAAAAATTATCCCCGGCTCGTATCACAGAAATAACGTAATTATCCCTGCCTTGGATAAGTATTTCCCTCCTATATATACATATCGACAATACACAAGCATCCCTTTCTCGTTTGGAAGTTTAATTCAAACACTGCTACTATGCACAATTATCTTGTTAATTTTACTCACCTGTAGGCTATTTGAAAAACATACACTTGTTCTTTTGTTCAGGCCCAGAACAAAATTATGACTGAATTAAAAACTGTTTTCTTCAGATGTTTTCTTTCTTTCCTTTTCTTCCATTTTCCAGCACCACATGTTGAACTCATTTTCTACTGCTTATTACATTTACATTAACAAAACCAACTCATTACAAATGACGTTTTCACAGGACTTAAAGATTACAAATCACCAACTATCTCGTTCACAAAACAAGCCTAAACGAAGACAGATATATTTCGCTTTAGACTACTACTGTATTATGCTTCTGAATTATTATCACAAGACCTCCTACTCCGCTTTCTACACAATCACTGTTCGCCGGTCGGCACCCACGTGAGTTGACTCACCTTCGATATTGTCATATCTGTTCTCAAACATTAGAAGGTGAGGCGTAACATTAGAACGGAGATGACAAGCTGACGCTGACCTCACCAGTCATCAACATTCAATAATAGCCTACGTTATCGCGTGAGAAAATGTTTTACTAGTGGATTCAGATGACTGTTTTAAGGAAGTTAAGACATGCAAAGAAAACTATTTACACATAGGAAAACGTTTTGGAATTAAAAAATAGTTATTTTAGTTACTATTTTCCTGCTGACTTTCTAAAGAAAATAATTAATTCTGTTTTTCGTATTTTAAATAATCTGATAATTAAGTTTATTATATATTTTAAATATTTATTTTCCTATGCGTCCGGGCCTAACACAAGGCTTTCAGGCCCCTTTGGCCTTCCGCAATCGCCGACCAGCCGACCTAGCCAGACCGGCATTGTTTTTTCTCCATTGTGAGCAGAGCACACACATCGTCATGTTTTATTATCAGTAAACACAACAAATTTTAGAATAATTTTAGTTACATTTTCCTTTGTACTTTGGTTACATTATTAAAGTTAAATAGCGTCCCAAAATATCACGAATTTGAATCTTTATTAATGGCCTTTGGGGAAAATATCACATTGAACATTACGTATCAAGTATAATGGACTTGGAATTGGCCTTGAATTGAATGGACCATGAATTTGAACTTATTTAAATTTATTTATGGCTTTTAGGCATCTCAAGTTAAGGATAGGATAAGGTGGGGGGAACCTAGTTAGTAACTAGACTAGGGCCTAGGTAATGGGTACCATCTCGACACTTTTCTGGTATGACTGAAAAAACTAATGGATTTTTAATCATACAGCTCAACGTTTAAATATCAATGTATAATGAATGGTTGTTCTTTCAATATAGTGCACCCCAATTTCAACGTCTTTTCAATGTACGTACCGAGCGGCCGTGGATCAGTGGTGAAGTGTTGGCTTAGCATTCGGGAGGTCGTGGGTTCAATCCCAGCGACCGACCATTATGACTGAGGTTTGTCCAGAGTTTTTCCTCAGACACACCAGGCAAATGCCGGGATGGTACCTTCAACTTAAGCCCTGGCCGACACTTTCATGCATTATTTCTCTTCCCCTAATCCGGCCTGGGGCTTAGATGTCTAAAGGCCATAAATAAAATTCAATTCAATTCAATGTACGTAAGGGTAGCTATAACATGGTGCCAGTTTCCTACAAATAACCTCATTCTGTGTTCGATTATCTATCACTAATGATCCCACTCACATTTAATATATATATATATATATATATATATATATATATATATATATATATAATAATTTTCATGTTGAAACTCATATTCAAGAAACGCATAAGTGACTATTCAAAATCTGTTTTAATCAAGCCACGTAATTACTGGTATCTCTGTCATGTTGCGCTCTGTCTTAACATGCTTTTCCAGAATAATTTACCTTACAAATCTCGTTTAATGTACCTCAGTCTTCTGTTTGTGATCGTGAAAAGAACATGAAAAGGGAGAAAATATAAGGAAAGATTAATACGAAACTCAGAGAAAAAGAGAGAGACGTCCATTCATTAACGAATTTCGGGAGATTGGGAAAAAATGGGACATCTCTTTTTCCTTGGTTTAATTTATGTATGCAGAAGTCCTGTTGACGAAGGATTTCAGAACCCACACGTCTATTAATTGGCTTCCTTTTTCCTTCCAAGCAAGTAGATCTCCGAAGTAACAAGCTCCTGGGTGACGTCATTGGAGAGTTGGTTGATGGATCAGTGTGCCAATTTACGTATATAGTTACCAATAGCGCTATCATCTTTCTATCCACCCTTTGCTTCCCTAGTGGAAAACTTGTAAAAGTTTAGCAGTAAATTCTAAGGAGGTAATAATTACAAGTTGTCAAGTTTCTCTCTGTTAATTCACTGCTTGGATGCTGTGAAAAATATATGTCTGTGGTTGGAAAGAGCGGCTTAGAATCTTAACCTAGAATCTATCGCTGAAAGCCACGAATTCGCAGTTACTGATGCCGCGAGCGTTCCCATGCTTTTTTCCTCAGTCTGTAAGAAACCATGGTTTAGTATAATTAAAAGTGTGAATATATTATTATCTGTCACCAAGTTAATTATTTTTGACGTTTCAGAAAGTGGTCTGAGTCTGTCCTAGTGGAATTTACTAACTATTTAAGGCATGTGAAAATTGCGGTTAACATGTCCTATTGGCATGTGAAACCAAGAAATCGTAAAAATAAAAATATTACCAAGAGTCGAACACAAAGAATAGCTTCTGAACTCGCTTTCGTACAAAAAGAAAACGATCTTCGTTTATTTTTCTTCTCCTATTAAGATCCATGGATGTTTGCTTCTTGTGTCTGATAGGAGGTCCACTGGTGATGGGCACATAAATGAGACCAGCAATTTTCAGACGCGATATCTAGTCACTGAATTCCTTGAAGTCCGATTAGTATGAATGAACGTCAGAAATAATCCAAACTTAATAACAGTGGTAAAACACCACAGAAATATTTTATTTTGTAAAACGAATTAGCTATGTCTTGCAAAATACAGGCAATGGAGTTCTAATAGTTTGGCGCTTACGTGTATTAACTGGGAACGAATTTGTTTGATACTTGGCAACCATATGTTCTACAAATAAGTAAGTCTTCGATAAGGTTAGTTTCTTTTTTTCTTTCTTAAAAGAAATCTTGAAAGAATAAACTTCCTACTACTAATATTTTCTCTGTATTTTTCTGTAATTTTGGAGTCTAGCAAAACAGTACAGCGAAAACGTATCTTCACTCTAACAGGTGCAGGTTCAAACTTATTCTTGGATATAGTGCCATTGGTTATAGAAAGTGCCATGATTCCTTCAGAGATGTCTCACAGGGTGGTATTAGTATACACAACCGGGGGTATTTTAGATCTTTTCGAGGGTATGAATACTAGGTTCTGTATGTGATACTAATCCTTGAGAACTTCTGGGGTGTTTTTCGTACTTTAGGGGTAATTTTCCTCCCGCTCACCGAGCTGAAAGAAACACTGAACCTAAAGATAAGGAATACATCCTGAGAATGTTGTGCTTTTCTCTCGAAAACGGAACATATTTGAGTGATATAAAAATGGCCTCAAGTAACGTACAGGACCAAAAGCCCGTATCTTTTTGCTTTTATTTAAAAACACACACACACACACGGTGAGTAGGTAAATGTTCTTGTGAGTAAATACGCTTTAGATGTTAGGGTGTAACTGAAAAACTTTGAGCTTCTAACGTTGTACCTGACACTGACCTGAAAAGTTGAATTTCACCGTGAAGGTTCCTCCGTTTGGACTGAGGAACGAAAGAGAGGTTTCATCCATTGTGAACACCGAATTTAACAACTGCCCATCAGTAGCAAGAAGACCTTCTTCACTTTATCCGGTTGTCAGCGAACCCAACGTGAACTGACTTTGGATAGGGTTGCCAGATTCTGCAAATCGGAACAACGTATACAGGACAAGGTATACAGGGTGTCACTGAAATAATGACGCAGATCTCGGGAGATGATTATTTACATTAAAACAAGAGAAAAGCTTCTTTGAAAAATTTTCCAGGCATCCATAGTTTCGGAGCTACAGACGCTCAAAGTTACAACGGTATCGTCACAAATGATGTAATATCTCGACACATAATGACGTAGGCGGTGTCGACTTAACAGATCATTATTGACTATTTAATAGGTCTTAATAAGTGTCGGTAAATGGTAAAGAAAGTGATTAATTAAACATGGAATATGGTGTACCTCAAGAATCAATCTTAGGACCTTTCTTATTCTTAATATTTGTAAATGATGTACACTTGTTGAATTTGAAAGGAAAAATAACATTATTTGCAGATGACAAAGCAATATTTTACAAAGCAGATGCAGTGGCTCAATTGAAAATATACGCTCAAGAAGATTTACTTTATACAGCTGGTTGTGCACAAACTACCTATCATTAAACTTAGAAAAGTCTGCCCTTGTAATTTTTCACAAGCCATTGTCAAAGATAGAACTACCAAATAAAATCGGTACAAAACACTTGGTAGTGGAAAGAGTAGAATGCATAACATATTTAGAATTAAAAAATGATTAACATCGGTCTTGGGAACTGCATATTACGTTTTTAGAAAAAAAAAAAATAGCCCCATTGTTTGAATGTTTTATCGTTAAATGATAAAACATGGTTTATAACGGATTTATACAAAGTCATTTGATACACTTTTGTACAATCTGGGGTCATAAAAATAAAACAAAATTACATAAACTTATATTTTTAGAGATAAAAGATATTAGAATAATGTATGGGTACCAGTTGTATCATACAGGTAAGAGTTTGTTTCTTGAAATAAATATTTTCCCGCTGGAAGTATTGCTTAAAATGTATTCATATATCTACGTTCATAAAGCATTGGGTGGAAATATGCACAGTAATTTACTGTTAATAAAAAACAACTACATGGATATAGGACCAGGCAAATAGATCAAGTTAGCATTGATAACATGAATACTTCTACTTACGGTTCAAATGGTGTTAAATATAAGTTAAGGCAAAATTACACATAAAGACTATAACATCTATTCCCAAATTTAAAATGAAGTATAAAAATACTTTTGGAAATTTTTACAGATACATTTCTTTTGTGAAAAAATATTTCTGGCAACTTTTTACAGATATATAAAATATCTTTTTGTCTGCTTTTTTAAAGTTATAGCTATGCAGTTACTTTTAGAACAGTGCTACCACCTTGAATATATTGCCCCTTTGTGTGAGCCTATGATCCTTGGGGCCCATCCCGTATTGTATTTTATTTCTAATTACGTAATGTAATTTTATGCTGACTGTAATTTTATCAATAAAATTTTTATATAAAAATAAAGTAATAGTACCCGATACATCCATTTAAGTCATGTTTGTGACTGAGGGAGTCGCATCGTAAGAACTTCATTGTCAAGGAATTAAAACTTAAATAGGGCAAGCATAGAAATCTCCTTTAAGGTTAATGTAAAGCAACGGTTTCCAAAAAAAGATGGCGGCACTATCTCCGAGTATGTCTAATGTATTTTTATCGTTGCATAAAATTTCAATGTTGCTCCTACAAATTCAAACCTAGAGAGTTCTAACTTTCAGGGAAGAAAGTTCAGAACCAATTCAAGAGTTCGATCAATGCCGAATTTTTATTTTTGTTTCTCTTTATTGTTGAAATCGCTTGATTGTTGTGAAAATCAAAACCTATAACAATTGAACTTTCAACACTGAACAAGAAAGAAAATAAAAAATCTGCATTGATCGAACTCTTGAATTGGTTATGAACTTTTTCCCTCAAAGTTGGAACTGTTTAAGCTTGAATTTGTAGAGCAGCATTGAAATTTTGTGCAACGATAAAAATACATTAGTGCTGTCATCTTTTGTTGGAGATCATTGCTTTGCATTAACCTTAAGCTGCAGTGTGACAGAATGTTGGCTTCACTTCCAGAGATGTGGCCCGAACCAAAGTTACCTAAAGGTCTGAAATAAAATTCAATTTAATTCAATTTCCAGAGATACGCATACATACTGGACTACATAAAACGCTTGATTAAAAACAAATGTCCGAAGTCGGCAGATAGGGTCGACTAACAAATTTAAATGAGGTTTGTATGTGTCGAGCAAGAGCAGTAAAATTCCAACAACGGAGCAGTTCTTCGCTGACGACTTCGAATCGTAAGGAAAAGGAAAGAGCTGGAGTGAAAAATACACCACTTGAAAGAAATAGCTAAAAACCGGGACAAATAGGCCCCGAAAGCATTTTTCGGAACAGTTAATTCTTTCATTAGTAACCGGGATGTCTGGTAACCCTAACATCAGATAACTTTAACTATTCTGTTAAAATTCTTTCGACAATGCAATTAAAGATTTCTGTCTGGCTGTAGATATGCTCAACAATTTGCCTTCTGTCCAACATGACCAGGGACTCAATTGAAGTAGGTCTTCCCGTCTATTTCGTTCTACATCAATTATTCAAGTTTCGGTTAAGGTAAACAGAAAATAACTCTCACGGATTAAAAGTCCGTTTAATACTCTAATAATGAGTTTAAGTTGCTTTCACGAAATGCTAGTAGTAACTTCATTATTCTTTGCAGACACTTAAGAGACACAATAATGCCCTCAAAGTGTCTCCAAATAATTATGAAGTTACTACTAGTATAGCGTATTTCTTTAAGACAAATTATATTCATTATTGAAGTACAAAACGGACTTTAATTCGTGAAAGTTATTTTCTGTTTACCTTAACTAAAATTTGAATATTTGATGTAGAAAGAAAAATGCGAGAAACCCTACTTCCATTGAGCCTTAACACGAGTGATGTTTTTGCGATGGTGGCAACAAGGAGCGTCAAAATTTGGAAACTCTTCAGTTGCAAAAACTTATTCAATATATTTTTTTCAATAAGAGCAATTGATACGAACTTTTGGTATGTACCTAGTAATTATAGATGATCTCATAAAAATAATTCATAATTATAAATAAATCGTATCCACACATACGTTTCTGAATATTCAGTACATTTAGCTAAGATCCAATTTGTTGTATTCGGTGACCGGGTGTCTAGACTCCTCGTGGATAGATAGGTAAGAGCCGTAATTTGACTCTAACAGTACAGTGCTATTGACTGTATTTCGTACCGTTTGTAGTACGCTGCTTGCATTATACATTGAAGTACCAAAAGTCATGGGATGCCTGCCTAATAACGAGTGGAACCCCCTTCGAGTACGGCGAAGTGCAGATACTCGACGTGGCAGAGACGCTTCAAGTCTCTAGTAGTCCGCTGGGCGGCTGTCCAGTCGCGCAGTCTCGATTGCCGTCCACAATTCGGTGGTTGTTGCAAGTGAAGGATTCTATCCACGAATAACCTGTTCGATGATTTCCCACATATGCTCGATAGGGTTCATGTCCGGCGATCTAGGGGAAGGGGGAAAATCAAACGCTGGCACTCAAACCCGTCGTGCACCATTGCGGCCTGGTGACATGGCACATTGTCATCCTGGAAAATCTCTAATTGTTAGCAGAGTACTAAGTCCATAAATAGGATATCTACTGAATGTTAATTTTCAAATTCCAGGTTTATTTTTTCAGGTTTTCCAGGTCTATTAATGTACTTTTTCCAGGTCATTAATTTATAACATTTTTGTTTATTCTTGCAAAAGAAATGTTTATTTTATCAATTAAAAGAAGCATATACCAAGCACATACTATTTCTTTAAGTCATCGTAGAACATGAAGAAAAAAATATATACTAACTAAAATCATAGACTTATCCCGCCTAACTATTTTTGTCTGCGCTAAGGAGTACGTGATTTTGAACCGAACCTTGCCGCTAGGTGACTCTGGCGACTATTTTCAGTCGCTGGTTCTTTCCAGTAGTAGCCACCAGAGCCACCAAACGTCAGGGTTCAAAATCACGTGCTCTTAAGCAGAAACCTATTAATTTTAGCGCAGACGAAAATAGATAAGCGGTATAAGTCTATATTATTATTTAGTCTATACTAAAATGTATATTTTTCAGAGATTTTAAACAAGAAAATAAAGTAGAATATCCCCTACCAGAAGGCAGTTGAAAAAAATTGTGTAGTAACACACAAACAAATAGTACAACCTTTTGACTAGTCTTCTAAAATAAAATTTCAACCAGAAATTAGTTCAGATCGATCAGATCCAAAATTATAGTAGGGAACAAATGGTTTTCTGTGCGAATATTGTGATGCAATGTTGCGGTTTGTTTTATTCGTTAATTAGTACACAGAAGAGCAAAGGAATGCTTGTTGCCACTTCCGAAACCCGTGTGGTGGGTGGGGCAAGGGATATCTTGCTACTTTGACCAACGTTTTTTGTCGTAACTTCCTTCCTGTGTAACAGAACGGCCCTAGATAGCTCAAAGCTAATAACTTGCACTACAAAGTTTGTTTGTATAATGTAAAAAATAAGGCAGAGATTGATACTTCCTACAAGGTAACCAAAAACGTTCTTGCCGTTTTTGATGTTGCACGGGAAGTTGTGATCACTGCTACGGAAAATGGTGCTTCGGGTGTTGCAAAAATTATTGGGCTAGGAGCGAGAACATTGGTCGTGACCAAGACAGGCGCTTTGTGCGCTCACATCAGACAATAGATCGAGTAATGGCAAATTCAAATGGAAGTGTCGAAGCAGCTGGTTCGGGGTTATCTACTTTATGACTTTAAGGTGCTTTTGTCCGCAGCCGAATCAAGGCACCGAATACGCCAAGCCTTTAGGGATGATGCTCTGACTGAACACACCGCCAGACATTGGTTCTAGAAATTCTGGTCGGGAGATTTGTCCCTGTGTGATGCACCCCGCAGTGGACGCCCATATACCTTAGATGTATAGGCCCTGAAGGCGGGTATAGAACAGGACAGCAGCCGAATGTGTAGTGAGCTTGCCAAATGCATCCAGATTTATGATTAAACAGTCAGACTCCATCTGCACAAATTGAGCAAGTGTGTACCACACCACTGTCAGAAGCCAATGAGGCCCAACAAGTGACAGCCTGTTTGTCGCTGCTTTCCTGGCAATGCACGAAAAGTGGGTACTCTATGAGACTCGTAAGCGTGCCAGACACGCATTATACTGTGCTTCAGACCACAAAACCACATCAACACCCACGCAAAGTTGTGCTCTTATCTGATGGATAAGTGATCAACGTGGTGCACTACGAGCTCCTACCACAAGGCCAAACCAACACTGCGAACCTATACTCGCAGCAGTTACAACGTGCGCAGCAGCAACTGCAGCAGAAGGAACCAACATTGGTGAATCACAAAGATGTACTATTCCTTGTTGACAGTACCAGGCTACATGTGGCGCGGATGGCCAGGGATATCATACAGCGACTTGACTTGAAGACACTGTGCCATCCACCTAACTCCTCGGACCTTACACCATAAGCGTTTCACCTCTTCCATTCCCTGAACCTTCATAGGAAATTCGTCGCCAATGAGGCAGACTTGCGGCAGGTACTAACGACCTTCTTTGCATCCAACACCCCCAAGTTTTACCGCCAGGGTATTGCGAAGCTGCAAGAACGTTGGCAGAACGTACTGGATGCCGAAGGGGACTACTTTGTGGACTAACGGTAAGTGACATATTCTGTATATCTTTCTGTTTCTGACTATCAGTAATGGCAAGAACGTTTCGGTTAGCTTATAGAACCATAGGTACGATGAAAGTTCCAAGACATTATTACAACACCAAGAATTGAATGTAGGAAAACTAACAGACACGCTGAGCTAGCAAGTAAATGTATTTATTGATACATCTGAAGATCTTGTGAATTGGATGTCTAGATTGTCATGGATGAAAAAGTCAAGAAAGACGTTTTCGAAAGGGACTCCTGTCTAAACTATTAGCATACAAGAAGTTTGTTGAATCCCGTCTGAAGAACAGCAACAAGGCAAATATATAGGTACCTATAAACAAATTAAAGATGAACATTTGGATGGACAATGGTAAAACTGTAACTGTTCCATTGCAGTTAAAGGTAGTCGAGCTCAGAGAAGAACGTGGTCTTTTTGTGAGAGTACTAATGATTGCTAAATCAAGGCCAACAGTTAGTTTGGGAGTGCTATAAGAAATTCTGAGTTAGGAGTAGTACCTCTTACTCTCTTTACACCGGAAGAACAACTATTGCAGCCAACGAAGAAAAGTTAGCTTCTTACCACTCTTGAAGCTCCGGCACGTCCTAATAAGAACACAAGAGGAAAGTATGCAATCAACAAGTCCTATAATAGTATTAGAGACACGAAATGTTGTTCCTTAATTCAGACACGAAAAGAAAGTGCTATGGTGTGAGTTATGCGCGAGATAAATAATAAGAAAAAGCTTTTGAACAAAACACTTTTAGGACAACAACGTGTCCTGGTTTGCATGGTTACGTGAAAATGATAAGCAAACAGGTAAAAATAGTAATAATACAAATTTAAATTTTTTTATTTTTATTTATTTATTTATTTATTCTACAGCAGGCATATTTGCCCAATTATTGTAGATTACAATCATATTTACAATTTTACATTTTTTCCAGATCCCTATCATCTATGACATTCAGACTATTTTTGAATTTTCGCACATTTCCTCTGAAAATATCCAAGTCATTATACCTAACATTTAGATTATTGTAAGCTCTCCCCGCTCTCCATAGGAATGATCTTCTACGTGCTTCTGTCCTAAATCTTCTGATATGGAATGTTTGCTCCTTCCCTGATTTGACTCTTCTGCTTGGCACATACAGCTCCATTTTTTTTAACATTTCTGTCGAATCGTACTCGGAATGCAAAATTTTGAACAAAGTTAGCAAATCTATTCTTACTCGTCTAGACTCGAGGGTGGAAAGTCCGAAGTTTCTTAGTAATTCCTTGTATGATACATCAGAAGGAAAATACGAAGTTCGTCGTAGTGTAACCATTCTTAAGAACTTGGCTTGTACTCTTTCGACTTTCTTCTTGTTGTCTAGGTGCGCGTAGTCGTTCCATACCGGTACCGCGAATTCCAATATGGGATTTACATACATTTTAAACAATTGCAGCATCGTTCCATCAGAAAAACCCAGCCTCGCACATCTCCAAATAAATCCCATTACTGTGTTGGCCTTCTTCACAATTGCCTTTACATGATTATTTACACTTAGGTCTTTGGTATAGTTTACCCCTAGATCCCTAACACAGTCTACTGTTTTTATATCCTTTCCACCTATCCTATACATGTATGTCAGTTCGTTCTGCTTCCTTCGAGATATTGACATCTTCACCGACTTTTCCTGATTTATTCCGAGCCCATTGGTCTCAGCCCATTTATCTACTCTATCTATGTCTTCTTGCAGTTTAGTGCAGTCTGCTATCTCCTCGATTCTCTTGAAGATTTTAACATCGTCAGCATATATTAATATATGACTATTCTTTATTTCCTCGTGTAGAGTGTTAATGTAGATATTAAATAGTAGAGGACCAAGTTTAGAACCCTGTGGGATGCCTAACCTCGGCGTGTATATCGTTGAGAATACACCTCCGTATCTCACTACATTACTTCTGTCCTCCAGAAAGGATTCTATCATTCGTACAAAGTTCGCAGACAAGTTAAATGTGTCAATGGACAATGACGGTGGCCCAGTAGGGCAAAAATGATACAATTAAACGCAGTAACAGTATTAATCAGTCTATCCACACGGGAGAAGACAAGCCAAAACATAACGCTGAAATTATAAACAAGTGCAAATCAGCGGAAAACAATTATTCAAGTGACGGAGATGTGATATTAATTAAGGCTGCGAAACTAAGTGAGTCTGATACTAGGCTTAAAAATAAGAGTAACGAGTTGTTGATTTTCCCTAGCAACCATGTTGGACCATGGGTTGCTCTATTAAATAGTAAAGATCAAAGAAACCTTGGAGGCTACAATACTATAAAAACAAGCCAGGAATTGATTAACAAACAAATAAAATTTAATAGAATAGAGTCGTTAGGACGTAAGACTGTAAAGATCAACTTTAAAACACGGGAAGATGCCAATGAATTTATATGTACTATAGACCTTATTTTATTTCGCACTGAAACTCATCTTTTATTTTGATGTTTTAGAAGTGAAAAAAGTAATTCTCACACTTATCACTCTTAATTTAACTATTATTTAGATGTTTGTCGTTATTCAGAGCGTTTACTTGATGAACTCTCTGTTCCTCTTGAGTGAGTTAACATCTTGAACGTAATTCTATTTTGAATCCAGTGGAAGTTTCTGTTAATGTTAATTTGTGCAAATTAAATCATTACGACGTGACATTTCAGGGATCTACATATAACAGACAGATTATACAAAATTTGCACTCATCGTGACTGAACATAATCACATATGTAAAACTGCAGTGTTCATGACTAATCATAACCCACAGGCAAAATCTCCAGTAATCTCGTTAAGTCTCAGCTGTGACCAAAGAAACGTAACACTATATTCAAATGCTTAAATATGCTCTACCGTTACAAGTAATGGCGATGTAAAGAATAGCATTAAAACCATTAAAAAAGGTATGTATATGTAATAATAGAATGAAATCGTGTATAGAAATGCCAAACATAGGAAAACATTATTATGATGGAGCATGATCTTCATTTTATGTAGGATAATTTCACCTTGATACGTTTTGAAAATCATTTTTCATGCAAGGAAAAATATACTGCCCAGTTTAGTTTTATTATTATTATTATTATTTAAAGAAGGCGCATTAAGTTTTACCTCGAGTTTTGAAAAGTTCTGTAGCATAGGTGGGATGAGTTACAGTAGGGTCTGGAGACTACTTTCAATGGATTCGCTATTTGATTTAATTATTGAATTTTCAATCTGTGAGCTGGTAAAGCACCTATGGCCTAAGTCTATCTCACATTTCAGGGATGGTGTTCATTAGCGAGCACTCCTTAGTTTGGATATCGAATATTGGTTAAGTACTGGCAATTGTGCAACTTAAGGAAATTGAAAGTGTACCCGTAGGTTATTTCTCTATAATCCGAGTATATTTCAGGAATGCAGGTTTTTAAGACTTCCTTTTCTTCATAGTTACTACACCTTGTGCAAACATTCCTTACTCTTAATCAACTCTAAGAATCCCCTGAAAGAAATATGTAGACATGTTTGTTGGTGATTTTCTTCTTCATGAATACCGTTCTGAATATATTAATAAATTAGGAATATCGTACTGACGTGAAGAAAAAAATACATATGAAAACAATGATATTGAAAAGCGATCCCTCTCTGCGGTCAGTCGGGACGGGCGTAAGCCATAGTGCTGTTACCGCCCATAAAATTCATTTATCTTACTTATCTTATCTGCGGTCAGTCTCCAACGTTTATTAAACTTTGTAGTAGTTCAATTCCATGCATTGCTACGAAAAATAGCAAGACCGTCAGAAATTAACCCGAGGCATAAATAGCTATAAAACATAAATTATTATCTTGTTAAAAGTCGTACCCAAAGATTGATTGATAATTGAGAATCTATTACAAGGTTAAGAGGGCTCCTCGCTCCAACCCCCAGATTTTTAACCATTTTCAAAATATTTCGAAAACTAAGAGCACTATCAAAAATGTAAGAACATAGCGTACTAGAACTTACAAATTGTTATGAAACACAATGGACAGCGATCTCGAAACCTTGTCCATTGATTAGTACTGAGACTTTAATTAAACAATTACGTCATAATCTTTGAAAACGTATCACTCATCAATGGACAAGACCTCGAGATCGCTGTCCATTGTATTTGATAGTAATTTGTAAGCTCTAGTGCGCTATGTTCTTATATTTTTGATAGTGCTCTTAGGTTTTGAAATATTTTGAAACATGTTAAAAATCTGGGGGTTGGAGCGAGGAGCCCCCTTAACCTTTAGGAAGAAAATCTTTAACTCGATTCCTTTACACTTTTGCACAAAATTCACAATAACTTACACAGTGGACATACATCTCGTTTTCTTCTCCGTCTTCGAAAATAAATAAATTTTGTCAAAGATGCGTTGATGGTGAATGTATCTAAAAGTTAAATGTTACAGTAATTGTACAGCCACAATCTGTCACAGCACATTACATTCTAGAAAGAACATGAATGATAGGACAGACACACTTGAAACCAATGCAAAAATAAACAAAATATGCTGGATTACAGATGCCGATGCTTTTTCCTGCATCTCTTCTTTTGAATAGTAGAGATCCATGCATTTGATAAGATCATCATGTTTCATACAATGAGCGTGCGATGAACCGTAGCCCATCTTTTACGGGCGCTTCACAAGTTGAAAGGTACTAGATAGAAAAGGAGTAGCCTGCAACTTACATCTTGAGGTGAATCTCCTCTGTTATGGAAGGTAACCTACAATACTAGCAAAAAAAAAAAAAAAGATAATGACCTTGCTTCACTTAAAAAAAAATAATACAAAATAGATGCAATGCCTGATAATGTAAATGGTATAATTATCATCCAATTTGCTGACGTGAACGAAGAAACTGAAACGAGGATATATACTTCGAGTTCTCATTGGTCCCTTTATTGTAACTATCCAGAAGTTCGGGTTGATTATATTTGAGAGTTCAAGGTGAAAACGATACAAGTCAGAAAGTTAAAACTGACATTTCATTTTATCTGAAGGAAGGCTTTACAATTGTAGTATATAATAAGAAGGGATAAAGGAAATTCCAGGTCGAAAAACAAGCATTCTATTTAGGGCATTCGAAAACAACTAATAATAAGACTGATCTGACTAGGGGTGGAAGAACACATGCTGGAATCTAGAAACTTTCAGGCGCGGTCGACGTACTTTTCATTAGTACCATTGTAGTTAAAGCTGCAAGAGAGCATAGCGGAAACAATCTTTGGTGATGGTACGACGCCACTTGAGGACAGCATCCTGTAAGGTCCTGTGAGGACATCGGCATCAATGAATGTCTGACCGCGCTAAAGTTCATTCATGTTAACGACGAGGGGGTCAAATGCGGCGAATGTGGAGCATGTCGCAGGACTGTGTACTCCAGATGCTGTAGTATCGCTGTTGTCTGTGCAGATGTATGTGGATTTGCATTTTCATGCAAAAGACACATTCTTTACTCATCCCTTTCTTTCGCTGCTGAATTTTGCTGCACGGACGGGCGTGAATTTTAAAATAAGTTCCACCGGCTACCCTTGCGTCTTGAAGGAGCCAGTCGAAGATGAATACTCTCTGTTCCAAACAACCATCTTTTCTACACATCAGCGCTGCCCGAGTTTTATGGGATACAGACTGACGAAATGACGCCACTGCATGGACACTGTGTTGTTTCGTCGCAGGCGTGGCGTAGTTGAAAATGACCCGTAGTCAATCAACAAACGAGCAAAGAACTCATCTGGAGTGGCGTCATGCAGTGTAATTAGTTTCTTGCAGTGAACATGAGCTATGAGTCTATGAGGAACCTAATTAGTACGCATTTGAGTTATTATCATGTTATTTCGAATGATGGAGTGGACTGGTGTACAGCCCTGTGTACTCTTTGCTGTTCAAGGATCACACGTCTGTCCTTTCATTATGACGTCAGATATTTCCTGAATCATAGCCGGGCTGGGGTAGAGGTCTGCACGGGCCGGAATTTCTAGTCCGGGCCCGGCCCTTGAATTTATAATGTGAGGCCCGACCCGAGCCCGAAATATGCTCTAGCCTTTAGGCCCGAGCCCGGCTTGAGCCCGAGTGATAATCAAATAAGCCCGAATTACAGAAACTTAATAAGATAAGATAAAATGAATGTTATGGGCGGTAACAGCACTATGGCTTACGCCCGTCCCAAGAAACTTAATAATTAATGCAAAATTGTATTTTTATTTACAACAGTTACAGGTTTAATTTTACGGTTTAAAAGCTTACACGATTCAGAGAGTACAACAAAATAAAGGTTATTGTTTACACTTACTAACTATATGAATTCTCTAAAAAGCAATGCTCATTTATATAAATTATATGGGAAATGTTTCCAATATCAGAAAAAAAAGGGAAAGAGAAAGAAAACTCAAATATAAACCGAAATCTTGAAAATTTAAAAACAATAAGACAACTTGTTCCGAATGCTTTTTTCTTTTCTTTTAATTCAGTTTAAGAAACAGTACTTTCACGGACAAGCTAAGCATGTTTATTTCTGTTACATTTCGTTTTTCTCTCCACTACACAGTTAGTTTTTCTCTCCACTGCATAGTGATAAACATATTTTTATTGTGGGCGTTTCCTGTTTTACCGAAGTTACAAATTTAGATGTACTTTAAAAGTTCTCCCGAAAGAACGGTCCGATAAATATCGTTCGTTGTACAGTATATTTACAAACTTAGGTCCGAAAGGCCCCAGAAATATCGTTGTATATTTTAAAAATTTCGGCACGAGCCCGAAGCGATCTATGCTTTGTAGGCCTCTAGGCTGCGGGACGTTCGTGGGCGTGCAGGACTGACACCGTTGACCTAAGTTATGTTCAAACTTACTGCACCAAACTGTAGCCAACTATCAGGCAGCTGTACGTACTTGGTGTAAGTTATAATAATTCACAGCCATATTCAAGATAACAACTGCAAGATAACATAAATGCTGCTTCCAATAAACTTGAAAAATGGTTCTATCATAATAATTTAATCCTAAATGCCAATAAAACTAATTGTCTTTTTTTCTTTCCTTCGTATACTGCTGTCCCAGCTTATCCCAAATTAACCATAAGTAACACCACTACAGAATGTGTCTCAAGTACTAAGTTTTTAGGGCTATATATTGACAACAAACTAAGTTGGAAAACGCATATAACAAATTTATGTCGTACACTATCAACTAATATATTCTTAATAAGATCTCTCTCAACTGTTCTAAATAAAAAGGCATTGATATCCTTATATTATGGTACATTTTATTCGAGAGCAAAATATGGTATTCTCTTTTGGGGATCCTCAAGTGGGCTATTGACAGTTTTTAGACTACAAAAAAAAGTTATTCGAATCATTACACACACACATTTACGTGCGAGCTGCAGACAAATTTTCAAGAAATTAAATTTGCTAACAGTTCCATGTTTGTACATATACGAGGTGTTAAAGCTGATAAAAAGTAACCTTGATGGCTACACTACACACTCTGATATACATAGACACGACACAAGAATGAAAAATGATCTTAGACAAATGTCCCACAGAACAAAAATTTTCGAAAGATCACCGCATTACTTCGGTATAGCCCTATACAATAAATTGCCACAAACTTTAAAAAACATTAAGGATATCAATATATTTTGTCGTGAAGTTAGGAAAATGTTGACAAACAAAACTTACTATACAGTTGATGAGTACTTGCAAGACTAAATATTATAAGGGTAAAGAAAATAGGTGATAATGAAAGTGAATTATGTCGAAAAACTGCTACAAAACAATTTTCTATGTATTCTATGTAATTTAAGAAAATATGTATTCTTATTATGGACATGTTCTATACCATATGTGCAAATGAGTACAATGTATTGGTCTAAGGAACGCAATAAATCAAATCAAATCAAAAATCAAATCAAATCAATCCACTACTTGATGAGGCCTCTCCCGTAGGTAGAACTTGGTCTACTGCTCCCACGCTAACCAGACGTGTTGGAAGAGGAGTGCCGAAGCTCTCAACTGTCATCGCCTCTGTTTTTTATTCGCAGCAGCTCCCCAATTGTTCTTACGATGGTGGGTCAACACCGAAATTTTGAACCCCAACCAGAAATCGAACCCGAAACCGCTCGCACTGAAGTCAAGCGCACTACCGACTAGGCTACGCAGGAGGCTCGGTGTAGGTTATATCTAATAGTATATTCATAAAAATTATTTTGGAATAAATGAACTGCTTTTAACGGTAATTATTCAATTGTTGGAAATTCTTTTTTTTTTTTCTTCGTATCTAACTTCCAATTTTTTGTTAATAACAAACAATAAAGAGATAATTGTTGTTGTTCACGTAGAGAGTGAGCTACTTTTGTGTTCAACTTTAAAATTGTTACTTGTAAAATTTTACCAAAGAACTTAGTTTTTAAAGGGAAGATACAAACGTCGTTTTCCTTCCTGCAGACCATTTGCAGCGACAAGAACAAATTTTCTGGGACGAGACATACAAATAGCCTACAGTTGTTGGCACAACTACATCATGGCATAGACGCTCCAGGCGGATAACTTATTGTTTCTCATAAAAAAAAAAAAAAAAAAAAGACGTTGGTAATCATTCTTTTCTTACATAAACGAAGAAAATAAATGTAACTAGTCCCGAAAACTACAGAAACTCAGTTCAAAATAACCTTAATGGCTCTGTGGATGTCTGAGACTGATGTCTTCCGTACAGTTTAGTCATCTGTGTCACTACCAGGAACCAAGAAAAAAATAAACACGATAGAAAAAACTAAATGTGTTCTTTCCGACTGTCATTTTGTCTCACCTTCCTTTAAAAAAAAATACATCAGTATTAACTTAGGTATTTCGTAGGAAAATGAAACGAAACGAACGTTACACAATTATGTAATCTTGTCCATTGCGTTTTGCCAAATACTGATTTATACTCTGTACTACGTAGTTCCCAATGATGACTTCTAACTGCAATAAACTCAGGATTAAAGAGTTAAGTTTGAACGGTGCGGGGATCTGTGTAGTGATTACACCTCAGATTTAAACTTATGACTTGAGGAGAATTTTGATGCTAAATGGACGATGTGAGATCTGTTTCGAGAAGCTTCAGGCGTCCTAGTTGTATCGCCATCCACCATTGGACACTGTTTGTGGCTCGAAGCAATGGATAACGATTCTTTCTTGTTTTGCCTACCCGGCTCCCAGCAATATTTGTCAGAATTCCTACGTTATCAAAATTGTAGGCGAAACGCCTATTCCTATTTCGCCTACTGTCAATGCGAAGGGAATTTTTTGAGCTGTGTGATTTTTTTTCATTGTGAATTCCCACATTGTATGCACAGAGCATAGAGAAACCATTCTCTGTACATTTTATTTCAACATGTTATTTTGCAATCACATCTTCCCCATACACTATTAATTTAGTACTTCTGAAATTGTATTAATCGAGTTCATTGATTGCAGATTAAAGTGAGAAGAAGCGTGAAGAAGATACAAATTCTTAATTATAATTGGTAAATATCTGTGATTTATTTCCTTCCCTTGAATATTATAGACAAATAAATTACAAGTTAATTTAGTGTTGTGTGCAAAGTGTGTAACAGACAGAACTTCGTTGACACCATTGAATTTCGCCATACATCCATACTAAAGTTTCAAGCTGCAAGCAATAAGATCAACGTAATTTACTAACAAGGAAGGGTACCCAGGTGTAACACGCCGATTGTGATAAGATTGTACAGACATAGAGAACATCGAAAAAGAAGCGACACGTATTGTTTTTATATCGGCCAACAACAGTATTGAAAGGGTCAAATAGGGGCATAAACATGGAGTCGAAATGATATTGTGTGGAATATTGCGAGAACGAGAAGAGATATCGGAAAAGGTTAAATGTACGAAATACTACCCATAGTCGACGCAAAGCAATGAGGTAGGACGCACCCATGCGAAGAAAGCAGAACATCCGGAAATGGACCAATCACACATTTCCGGATTTCCAGCATTGCCACAATGTCCTACGGAAATGATTGAAGTGGATGGCGCCCGTATGTGAAAGAGACGCAGATTCATCTCAATGCACGAAGATGGGAGAACACTCAGGAAGGATGCAAACGCCGTGCGTAGAGGCAGCCAGCGAGACAGTACAGCACAGTGGGTTGCATATATATCAGAACATCAAGTTTGATTTTTCAATTTGAATTTATTTTAAGGTCTTTAGGCAACTATGGCTCAGGCCGTATGGATGATGATAGGATGAATTGGTGGAATGATGAAAGTGGGAGGAATCGGGAGGACCTCGAGAAAATCCACGCACACGGTGTTTGTCCACCACAAAACATCAAGTTGAGTTGTAGAAAGAACTCATAGATAAAGGATTGCAAGGTCAGATGACGTAGTACGGCATGACACATGCAGGTACTGTAAGGAAAGAAAAAGCAGGTTGACGTTGGAATTTCACTCTGGACGCTGTCTGGCTCTGCGAGGCGAGAAGCATATCACAGCAACAATGAGATCTCTGCCTGCCATCACACATACCTACATAATACAGCCTGTTATATCTGCCAGTGGAAAGTTGCTGTCGCCCATGCTCATAGCCTTGAAAGAGCTTCATGGTGCGTTTGGGCCACGGATTCAACAAACAATGTTCCACCCACAAAACGTATACATTTGTGCATCATCATCTGGGAAAGTGACAAAACAAATCATTAAGACGTGGTTCCAATCGGTGTTCCTTCCACAGGTCAATGAGCAAACGGTACTGTTAGTCGACTCGTGGACTGATTATGATCGAGCCGACTTGGCAACAATAATGCCACTGAACAGGCAGCGCAACATTATGACGATACCTACGCACACAACTAGGTTAATGCAACCTCTGGACGTGTATGGTGTCAGAGTTTGGAAGAACATCGTACGCAAAGTATCTGATGCGGTACGCCTTCAGCAACTCAACATCAATCTACACAGCAGAGACAATATCCTGACACTTCAATCCCTTGTGCATAATCAACTGTCGTCTCCACGATACATACGTGTATTCTAATACGCGTGCTTTCGTTCTGGATATCTTTCAACACGACCAGAGTACTTTCCAAATCCAGTGTAGTTTTGTTTTCATCAATTGACATCATTGGTCTGCGCAGCAGAGTGGCAGAACCCATCCATCATCAAATGTTCGTGATGACAACACTGTTTTTGTTTGAACGATTTCTTGCTGAAATATAATTTTTGTGCTACTTATCAGGAGTGAGCGACTTGTTTTCAGCATAGACCCCTGAACACTGTTATGTTGTACGCGAATTTTCGTAGTGATGTCATGTTGATACTCATGCATGGTACTTTGACACATTACTGTTGCTGTTTATCTTACATATGTGGGCCACCTGTTATTACATTCTACTGTTCAATGCATGTTTGTTTTTGTGTTACTACTGCCCACACACATTTTCGTTTCCAGCATGCATCTCATCGTTGTTCCCATTACGCGATATATGCCACCCACTGTACAGTACTGTCTCGCTGGCTGCCTCTACGCACGGCGTTTGCATCCTTCCTGAGTGTTCTCCCACCTTCGTGCATTGAGATGAATCTGCGTCTCTTTCGCATATGGGTGAAGTATGCACCAAAAACAAAAACACGTATTTTCCGTTTTCGTTTCTTCTTTCTTCCTGCTCCTTGCCATCCTCTTCAATCATTTCCGTAGCACATTGTGGCAATGTTGGAAATCCGGAAATGTGTGATTGGTCCATTTCCGGATGTTCTGCTTTCTTCGCATGGGTGTGTCCTACCTCATTGCCTTGCGTCGACTATGGGTAGCATTTTGTACATTTAACCTTTTCCGATATCTCTTCTCGTTCTCGCAATATTCCACATAATCTCATTTTGACCCCATGTTTATGCCCCTGTTTGACCCTTTCAATACGGTTGTTGGCCGATATAAAAAAATACGTGTCGCTTATTTTTCGATGTTCTCTATGTCTGTACAATCTTATCACAATCGGCGTGTTACACCTGAGTACCCTTCCTTGTAAGATTGTAACTCCAGATTATTCTTCTCTCTAATTACAGCATTGCAAAGAAAATTTTGAAATATCTACATTCAAAAGTACAGGTAAAATTACATCATTTGCTCACGACTACTATTAATAATGAGCTACACATAAGTATTGCTACAACAATTTAAACGATTACATGATTTTATAAAGATTTCAGTCTATATGATAGTAGCAGCGGCCAAGTATAATATCAACGCCGGAAAATCTCTTTTTAATGCTAAAATAGGCCCAAATAGCTACTAACTGTTCCTATACACAAAAGGAGCAATGAGGGTCTAACTTTTAATGACATTGTGAGATACGAACACTGTGACAAAAGCCCAAGCAGAAAAACGAAGTGAAACGTATGTATAAACTTTTGGAATTGGTTCGTGCGAATGTACACATGATGATTTTATAGGACCATCTCCAAGAATGAAAACTTTGACTTTGCATCTGAGTGTCCCATTTCCACTCCCAGCATCATGTCTGTTAATTCGATATAAAAGTCCATCGTACTCTAACAGCTTATCACTGGCTTTGATATCAACGAAATTCGCCATGTCTTTGACACACTTTTCACAAAATACTAAATGATCTTGTAACTGTTTGGTTATAGTAACGGAACGGAAAGGTGACTTTATATCTGACTTAATCACTGACACTTAAATTAACCGGCTTGCGGAACTCGCAAGTTCGTCGCCGCAGTAACAAACGCTCGTCATTGGATTCTATCCTGGGCAAGATCAAGCCAGTTTCCATCACAAACACTTACCTCTCGGAGATACCTTCTAATATTGTAATCCCAACGACGACTTGATCTTCCCAAAGGGTTCCAACCCTTCCAACCATTATACAATGTAATCTTTGACTTTCCCCATCTGCTACATGATCTGCCCATCTCAGTCGTCGAGATTTCATTATTCTTACAACATCGGGTAAATCGTACAGTCCGTGAAGTTCTTCATTATGCAGTCTAATTCATTTTCCAGTCATCTCGTCCCGTTTCGGCCCGTATATCTTCATCAAACTTTATTTCGGTCTTCTCCATCCATAAGCACTGACATTTACCAATTAAAAGTAAGAATTTGTTTCTTCCCTACCCTTCTTCTCGCTTCAATCTGTCAGTCAAGATACTCGATTAATATGAAAAGTACAACTTCCGAGCCACCAAATTAAAGGTATACGCTATATAATAGAGGATATGGTGACAGAAAAATGACCTGTTGAAATAAATGTAGAGAATGTAGTTTCTCTATGCTCTGTGCATACAATGTGTGAATTCACAAGAAAAAATCGCATAGCTCAAAAATTTCCCTTCACCTTGACTGTACGCGAAACAGGAATAAGAGAGGCAGGAAGACGCGATGCATAACATGTATCGATGAAGGACATGTAAAAGATTCTAACTTGCATCAATTACATATTAAAGTACAAAGCATCTACAAATTACTAATTACGTATTGTAGAACAAGCCCTGGTACTTCATTGTTTTAATAGTAATAAACCTCAGCGACAATTTCCATGAAAATATCCTCTTGTTGCTGCAAAGTGTAACTGAAATATTGCACGAAAGAATAATTTTTAAAAACATGTTTTCTTAATGAGTTTTTAAAGTAGCTCTCTTGAAAACATTTTTTTTTTTTACCTTTTGGTACGAATTGTTTTTTTTTTTTAAAAAAAAAAAAAGAAAATCATGATACTTTTTCCTTACCCTACATATTGTAAACTGATGTTCTGCCACCCAAATCCTAAAGTGTTCTGCACTCAGTCAAACGCAACATCGTTGCAGGCTAGTATTTATTTTAGGATAAAGAAGTTCATATTAAAAAATATGCTTGTAAAATATATAAGTACACGGAAATATATGAAAGTAACAATGGACTATTGTATTGTCACATGACTTACGTCGCTGTGCAAAATTTCATCATTGTATGACGTCGGTAAATAACTTAAATTAAGGTTGCAAGATTTGGGGACACGGTTTAACCATCGTGAGCTAAAGAAAAGCCTGTAAAAATCATGATCTTTCTTAACTTTTCAAACAGTAATTGCGCCTGCAGTACTATACAAGCTTACTGTAAACAGCATACCAACAGAAGTTGCCGGCCGGGTGGCCGAACAATCTGTGGTGGTAGGCCATCGGCTCGAAGGTCCCGGGTTCGAGTCCCGGCATGGGCTTGGGTGTGGATTTTAACAGCTAAAGGCGAATCGTGACGGGCCGAAGTCCACAGTTACTAGACTCGCCCATATACAAATAAAGTTTACCAACAGAAGTTGTGAAAGCCAGAATTTTTATATCGTTAATTATTTTGCGTCTTATATGGTTTTTCATCAAATAACATGGAGGCTAATTAAAGCCTGTCTTACTGACTTGGTTGGTTGAAACTGGTCAATCAAATAACTCTTCCAATATGAAAAAAAAGAGCTATTCCACCGTCTTACGTGAAATCATGTTTCTCTACAAATAGACAGATCAACCGGTGTGGTGGACTACTGGTTATTTTCGTATTTGCACGGTACAAACATTGAAATTCACTGAAGCAAGACATTCGGATAATCATTGCTATCCAGTACTATAGGAAGTGAAATATGTAAATTCCTGGGCTGGGTTGCAAGAAAAATACTTAAGTGTAAAATCTGTCTTAAGCAGACCATCGAACTCTACATAATACTGGAGTGACTACTTAAATCACAGCGATAAGAACCGTATAAAAGTGAGTTAGAGCTGAAAATTTGGTCCGCATTGGATTAGACTGGAAGTGGACAAGCAAGTTTAACATTTGCTCTGGCGTCTATCTTTAACACTAAGTAGTCACTCCAGTATTATGTAGAGCTCGATGGTCTGACTTAAGTCAGATTTTACACTTAAGTATTTTCTTGCAACCCAGCCCTGAATATCTTTTCAAAGAACATAACTTATATTGGAGTGATAGCAAAAGACAGTGCAACTTCAGGAATCAAAGTGGTTGGCAAAAAACTGCAGCAGCAACTCTTGCATTCTTCACCAAGATGCATTTGCTATGAGAAAGATGCCTACTACAACCCCGTTCTTGATCACGATACGAAAATAAAGGTCCGATCGCTTAATGCACGACTGTTCCCAAGATTTCGTGCAAAGATATCCATGGGAAATATCCACACTTCCTTACTGCTTCACTGAAAAGTGTTGTCTCGAGGAAAAGGTTTAAGGCTGGTTGAATTGAGAGCTGAAGTGTGCGTTTTTTTTTCATTGCTTATCATTTGGGTTGTTAATATCTCTTATCAAAAGGTGTGTGTATCCATACGCATAAATATATCTGTGCGTCTATGTGCAGTTACAATTAATTAGGTTCATTAGATTGGGTTTGTAGGATCATACACAAAGAACTTTCGAAAAACTGGATGAGGAGATAGTCTTCTTTACCGTTACCGTTCAAACTACAATAAGTATATTCTAATAAATCATGTAATAAATGAGTTGTTATTTATTCATGCAGCACTTTTATTCTGGAGGTTCTGAATATGGTTAGCACATTCATCATTATTTATACATGCAGAACCTTAAATATTTATCACCACTGAAAACCTATGTTAATAATTCAAATGCAGGATATTCATAAGTATTCACGTAGGACCTTCAAATCATATTGTTTCATACCATATATGGGTGATTCCCTGCCAACTTGAGTGTTTTTTAGTCCTTTCTCTGTTGCCTCTGTTTGGTATAAATTCTGCCTTTTCATATATTTCAAATATATTAAATTACTTCTACCTAATTAATGAGACTGAACTCGAGAGAAACACTCACTACAAAATGTGTAAGAGATGTTTCTTAACTTTAATATTCATAAGCTGTTTTTTAAAATGGAATAATTTAAAAACTACGCATTTCTTGTGTATATTGATCACATGTAATTGCTGTCCCCTGAACTTTAGCTGCTAAGACGGCCACCTCGGTTCTCATCGTACCGTTACTCATAACTGAAAGTGTTGATATAAGGACTTTTAACGTTTTAGCTATCGGGTGTTTTTACCGTAAATGGACTCCATTACTGCATTACGTGAGAAGGACACTTCGTTAACAAATACAAAGGCATGTGTAAAATTTAAGGTGAAATTTTGGTCTGAACTAAACTTAGTGTGTTAATAGCTTGTGGCAATCAAGGTACTTCGTCAATGAAGTAAAAAGATAGTACTTATTGGAATCATTAATAACTGTGATATTCGATACTACTGCAGTCTCTGGTGGAGGTCGTACCCACATTGACGGATTCGAAAGGCGTAACTGCTATGGCGCAAAAACCCCGCAATGCGAGGGGTCCGACCAATCCAAGGGGACCTTCACCTTAGCCTATCAATGGGTCGAATCGACCTCCGACCTTGGACATTCTCTTTCGGGGGGTTTATAAAATGTAGTTATATCTCTGGTAAGTTGGTGCTGCCTGTGAAGCATGTGATCGGGGTAATCTGACCCATGCTTATCTCTTAGAAAATCATTATAAATCAATGAAGCTACTGTAGGTATACATAAATTACGACGGATTGAATAAGAATGTTTTGGCAAGAAATAAAAAAATAATCAGAAGTTAGTACTTTACTTCGAAAATACCCAAAAAGTTGCCTGGTAGTCATGAACAGTTATTACAAACACATTTCTGGATTATCAAGTAAATAACAACTACAGAATCTACAATAATGCAGAAGAAGATTTACTCCTCACTAAATCCGGCAGGCCATCGGCTCGAAGGACCCGGGTTCGAGTCTCGGGAGGGGCATGGGTGTGGATTTTAACAGCTAAAGGCGAATCGTGACGGGCCGAAGTCCAAAGTTACTAAACTGGCCCAAATAAAAATTAAAGTTTACCAGAGTTTTACTAAATCCGTTTTCTCAAAAGTTTCAAATGTATTATTAGTCTTAATTTCCAAAAAGTTCGAAATTCTTCATAACATTACTGATACAGTGATGCTGATATTTATAATCTTCGCTACTTTTTTTTCGGGCTTAATGTTTGTTAATTGACATTTACGGCTTACGAGTATGAAAGAAACGCACAAGGATATGAGGAAAGAAGCGTTCACCAACCCGACATGTGCCTTGTAAGACTACGGGAAACGGAATTTGGAAAGATGCCGTACGCAAAAAGATTTTTAAAAAGTGTTAGAGATTTCTGTGGCAATTGTGATGGTTATTACTAGGGACAGTAGAGTTTCGTGAATAAAGGTGTTTCAATTTCGTGAGTGACCATGTAAAATAAATAAATAAAAAATAAAATAATAATAAAAATCGCGAGTACGAGGTAAAATTTAGTGAGTACAAGGGTAAATTTCTTAAGTAGCTAAAAATAAATAATTGTTTCTAATGACGTTTTACTTTAGTCATAAACCTTGCACTAATGCATGCTGCTTAAATCCTAAACAAAATGCAGTTCATTCAAAATAAGTACCATCAGCTAATACTATTTATTAATTATATATTTATTTATTCAAGTTTCTCACATACTTCTTCCACATTTTCAAAAACAAGTATCAACATTTTAATAAACACATGTACAGTACAACTTTGAACGAATTTATTTCATAATCATTCAGCTGAATTTTCATAGGCATATGATGAAAATAGCTCCAAATTAGCCATGGTTAGATTTGTTCGATTGTTGGTCAATAGACAGGAAAACTGTAACAAGAAAAATATCACAATCTGCATTTGAAACTTTGCTTTCCTCTTTCCGATAGCGAGATTTTTCGTGACATGATATTTCACAGGTTCGACTTGTTTTCAGAAAGCCTTTCATCGCCAAATGCACACAATATATTGTGCTATTGTAGTTCATATTTTCCCGCTAGACGGAAAAACATGTTTGCAAACTTGTTGCCATCTATGGAGGATAAAATATTCTACATTCTAACATTCTCTGTGCTACGCGAATCCGGTGATAGGTTTTTGAAAACGAATTAGATTTTTTCTATTGTTTAGGGATTATTCTCGTGATTTAATGAATAAAAATGGTGTAATTTCTTGAGTATTGCTCAAAATTCGTGGATGGAACCAAAATCCAATTTCACAAGTATTTTGTGAATTAAAAAGAACATTTTTACAAAATATTAACAACCATCTACCTACTCCATCCCATTTCCTTGAGTACTTAAAATTTTAGCGAATTCCGAGAAAATTTTAGAGAAACAGTAGAATTTCGCAAAAATTTACAAAAATCTGATAACTGGCATGCGCATTATTATGTTCCTTTTTTCAATTCCTATACAATATATTAAGGAGATTGGCAAGATGGCGGCGAACTAGAAGAAAGCTGCTGAAATCTCCTATGTATTTTTTACAATATTCTAAAGTTTTTTCGACCTTTCCTTCAAGAAAATTTACTCAGTAGTGTTATCAAGTGTTGCAGTGTTTTATATAATAGTTTTACATCATGAAAATGCAAAATTAACTGTGATAACAACATCAAATGCGACAGTGACAAGAGAGTTAAGAGTGACTGACAGCTATGGCGGACAGAAACTATAGCAACCAATAAATAGCTGACCTTAAATCATCAATTATTAAGACTGTTAGACTGCAAAACTGTATTATATTATAAATATTATTATAAAACAGCAATTAATAAAACGAAAGCGCAATGGATGGGCATAATTAGCCACTTTCGTGCTAGATTACAAAATACGAATACGAATACAACATACTAAAATCAGAGTAAATAAAATTCCAATGAAAACGGGGGGCAACATTTTCTACGTGTGCCTCGGACGCTGAAATACCTCACAACGGCTCTGCCTGCCATATTTACATAACAAATTATTTACTTCAATTTCTGCCGCAGACAGAAAATATACATAACCGCGTTCCGACAATGTTGAAAAAATAGGCAAATTTTACCAGACATGCACTAATAATTAAGCGTTTCAGAATTACAAGCTGAGTTTAGTATCTATTGGACATTTTACTACAACATAATATGATTTTCGAGCTTATTTTTTTAAATTTGAATTTTGGGATTTTGTCCCAGATTTTTCGATATCGTCTCACTATTCATCAGCGGGGGGTGCCTCGACACTTGGCTCCGCTTGCCTACCACCCCATCCCACCCTCCGCCGCTACTGGTTATTACTATAAATCATCAGACGGAAAAGATTGGTTTCAATGCACAAAATGTTAACTTTGCTTTTATGAGGAATGTTTTCGGAATATAATGTCGAGTGGTGAATGTAGTGTTTCCGTTGGAAACCAATAGGTTTCACCAACTACATACGCCGGCCAGGTGGCCAAGCGGTCTGCGGTGGTAGGCCATCGGCTCGAAGGTCCCGGGTTCGAGTCCCGGCTTGCTGTGGATTTTAACAGCTAAAGGGCGAATCGTGACAGGCCGAAGTCCAAAGTTACTAGACAGGCCCATATACAAATAAAGTTTGCCAAAGTTTTTACCAATTACATACTTTAGGATTCGTCCGCTGTTTCGAACATTGGTCATTGCTTATTATGTCATCTCATTATATCATTTCTGGAGCAATGTTTATTTAAGACATTTTTGGGGCAAATAGGTCTCACAACTGGTGACATATAGGTTTCGTCCACCCTTTCCAACAAAAGTAAATCTAAGTAATCTCATAGTATTATGCATGCATCAATGTTTAGTTCATTCTTTGTTAATTAGAAGGTACACTATGGGACCATCTTCGTTCGTGATTTTTATTTTTGGCAAGGGCCATCTTTGCACAGGACTATGTAAAGACGGACTACTTCGTACAGATCAAGATTTTGTTTCATTATGTCATTAATATGCGTTATAACTAAAATGTTACTGTCACACTGTGAAGGTAAGCTATCAACGTAATAAACAGTCGCTTTGATACCTAGCCATATCTGTTTATTTAGTTGTCATTTCAAAAATTCCTTAAGGAAGACCATTTTTGAAGAAATGACTATATGTAAATCTTCTAGGTGTGATATAAACTCGCTTCATGCACATATAAAACAAAGGACAGTCATGTTAAATCGGTATAATGTAAGTTGGCTTCTCGTTGTTTGTATTTTGCTAACTGTTGGAATATATATTTACCTTAATTCACGAGTGTCATTTGCTGTCTCCCTTCGCACGTTGCAAGTTGCTGCCTAAGCCAAAGTACGTTTAGTCGTCTTTATGTGCTATTAATTGCATTTTAAAATAAGACCCTCATAGAAGCTTTAAAAACAGCCTTCGTCTTTTTATAGCTGAAAAATTGTTAGTTTGTCATCACTGTCCCTGTCAGTGCTGCCCCTTTCCCGAAAACAAGGCACACACGGCTTTATTAGAAGGAATGTTCGTTTGGAATATACAAAACTATAATTTTCAAATCCTTTGATTTTGCTATTAAAGAAGGGCACAGTTCTTTTTTACGTAACAAACTTTTCACATTGTTCGTAATTCAGTGAAATTTTATTTAGCAAAATGTAAGTAAGCATTGTAAATTTATCGTACGCAGTTTATTATTATTATTATTATTATTATTATTATTATTATTATTATTATTTACCTTGTCAGAATTTTTCGACTGTTGGCTGATGTCAACTATATGATGAAAGTTTACAACAGTAAGTAACAAGAATATGATCAGAAATTGGCTTCATTCAACGCAGTGAGCTGGCCTACGAGCAAAGGTTTATGGAACTAACTATAGGTTGCCAGGCGTGACGTCATTGACAACCAACATATTTGAATAAGATAATAGACCAAAATTGCAAAATTTGAATCTCTTGCTTACAGAGCAGCTCACTGCGTTGAATGCAGCCATTTGTTTTCAAATAAAATAACTTTGTTTTCTTTTATGATTTAGAATTATAGCGAAAGTTTCCTTTATTACTATAGTGTAAATGTATGGTTCTTTTCATTAGATTTTGAAATCTAGATCAAATAAAAGGTTCAAATACGCGTAATTGCTTCAACTTTACATTGTTCTCTTGTCAGTACTGTCCCTTATCCTGTCATAGCTATCCCGGACTAGTCATCTCCGTTCTCAGATTAGTTATTCCTCCAACAGTAAGTTTTACCAATGCCACAGATGTGAAATCACGCCAATATCTTAAGTAAACATCACACACTATCAAAGTAAGCTAATTGATAAATCGTTATAACAAAAATAATAAAACTATACCAAAAATTGTTTTAAATTATTAGCATTTTATGCTTTTCAGTTAAGTTGATATGATTTTCAGATATAAAATATACATCAAATTTCTAGTTACCATAATATTGGTGTAACGTGGATCTTATAAGTTTAACTTAATCCCAACTATTGTATATTATTAACTTTATCTAATTAAACTGGATGAATAATGCAAGGAGACAGCAATGACAGATTTATACGTTTTTCATTTTACATTGATTGACTGTCCTGCTGGTCTATTGGTTACCGTCGCTGGCTGTTGATCGTGGGATCCCAGGTTCTATTCCCGGCCCTACCAGGAGATATTTTTTTCCAAAGTGAATGTCTGAAATGGTTCCCACCCAGCATGTAATTGGAGAGCTGCTGTGAATAAGACAGTGGCGATCACAGTTGAGTGCTTCGGCTCTCCTCCCCCAACACGTCTGGTCAGCGTGGACGTAGTAGACCAACTCCTCTCTATGGGAGAGGCCTCATCCAGTAGCGGCTGTAAATTTTATATTATTATTATTGCGGATTAATTTTAGAATTCTGTTCCAAAGTGCGTGTTATTTTAAGAAGGAGAAAGGTTCTAAGTTACTAAAACTGATAAAAAATACCCCATTCTTAAAAATTTCTTTTTCTATGTTCGTGGATACCAAAAATCAAAGTTGGGAGAGAATCACCCGTATATGTTTGTTATTGATGACCATCAATCCATAGTTACACAAAGTTGATAAATTCTACATCCAAAGCAGACTCGGATTTAGGGTTCAAGGCGCCCTAGGCAGTTGGCACAGTAAAATTTCGGCGTACCCCATAATACTAGGGTAATAACAATGAGTTGGAAAATGCCCCCCGCTCGTATATCGGGACCCACCCTATGATCTGATCATCTATACGAGTTATAACTCGTTTCGCCGAGACCTTTTCAATAACACCTCAAACACCTTCATAGTCCTAGTAGTTGCTGTGTTAAAATTGCCCTCCCCCTTTCTCGGGATCCGCCCCTATACGAGTTTAAGCTCGCCTCGCGAATATCTTTCCACCGACATATCAACCACCTTTCTAGCCCTATAATTTGTCCACAGGTTTATGGTGTGCTTCGTACGAGCCACATCCAATGAAATTTTTAGACACAAGCGGAAAGCTTCCTTCTTGTTCGTCTTTTCCTCTTACAAAATTGTCGTCTGCTTCACCAGAATTTACCTGAGTTATGTAGATCAAGCATGATAAAAACATTATAACATTGCCGCATCTACGCTCGGCAGTTTCAACTCATTGTGACAGATTGGAACTACCTTCTCTTTGTGGTGAATGTGCGTGAAACTTGGCAACAATGTTCCACGTAGAAGACCCTCACACTTCCACCGCTTCAAGAAACTGAACTCCATCTGCAGCTTCCCTTCTCATAGAATCAATGACCCAAAAATGTTCTTTCTCATTAGATGTCCTGTCGCAGTTTTTTTAGTTCTTCAAGGTTACCCGCTATAAGCCCTTGGGACAAATTAAATATAGTAGTTATTGAGTTGAAAATTGCCTACCCCCGTATTTCCAAACCCACCCCTGAGATCTAGATGAATGATACAGGTTTGAACCCGACTTGCCGAGACCTTTCCAACGACACCTCAACTATCTTCTTGGCTCTAGCAGTTCGTGAGTTGATAGTCACACGGACGGACACAGCAGTTGTATAAGGCCTGAGAGCACTTAGTGCTCAAGCCTAAAGACGGGCTACACAAATACGCGTAAAAGACTTATGTTAGAACAGAAAATTTGGTCCATATTGGTTTAGCCTGGAAATGAGGAATCGAGATTAACTGTCCCTTCCGCTTCCAGGCTTCATCAATGAATTAGTTTTTAATTACATTGATGAGTTCATTATCGCTTTTAGGTAGAGATTTGACCGAGGTGGCTTTCCATGATACACAGAATTTAAATCAGCTTTTTTTTTTTTTTTTTTTTTTTTTTTACGCGGCACTTACTTGACATACGCTGTTGTGTCTTGACAGTGGCACTTTTTGTGGCACACTATGTTATGATGAACGGTATTTTGTCGCCCGCTCTGTTTTGTCGCGCTCCGTTCTGGCAACACTGTTCTAACATAATTGCACCCTACACAATTTGGCACTCTGGGTCCATTTATAAACCCATCCCTGATCCAAAGTTAAAAACACAGACAACTGACTCTAGCATTCTTATACGCAACTGCACATTTAACTGACATTCCACCAAATCAATAAAGTTACACTAGATATCCAAGGATATCATAAAACTGCTTTTACAGCCTGTGGTAAAATATGTGGATTCAAGAGAAACGCAACTCTGTATTGATTGTTTTCGAAACCATAAGCTTGATAGCTTCGCAAGCTATGAATTTTCTAGAAGCGCTCGAGACCGAAGAGATTTTAGAAACCTTGCTCATCACTGCAAGAAATCAGTTACACTTATCTAGTATTTCACAAATGCAGTGCAAGACAGGGTAGAAATTTCGTCAGAGAGAAGAAAAAAACTTTTTCTAGCCTCATGATAGCAAGTAACTAAGAATTTCCTCATCGATCTGCCATCCAAAACTTCTGAAAGGCTGCGTTTAATAAAGTACTGTTGAGAGAATTTTGGTGTAACTTCAGTTTATAGCACGCAAATTTATCACGGAAAACGTTTAGAATGGTCTTATCCCTCGTGATTTTGTTGTCTGTGCGAGACTAGTTTCTCAACTTATGTTTCCACAAAAACGAAATATTACAACAGGCTGGATACCAAGTCGCACATAAGTCCGACTGCAACTCTCCCCATAATACAGAACGTGAAAGGACTTTCGAAGAACATTAAAGAACTGTTCTTATTGCACTGTGGCCAGTAACTGAAGCAGTTTCTCTTATGAACGCTTGACATCACTATATGAACAAAATTTTGCACTATATACAGGGTGGTAAGGTTACGGACCGACAAACTTCGGGAGGTGATAGTACAGTGAAAAATAAAGAAAAAAAGCCGAGGAAGGGGGGGGGGGGATTCCGAGGCTTTACGGAGCTACAGCCTGCCGAAAGCGTGGGAAAATGAACTTTATTGCTGATTATTGGGAAAACGAAAAATCGGAGAGTAGGCGGTTGAGAGTAAATTAGAGGAAGTCACACCCGGGCTATCCAAAAATGCATATTGGAAAATGCTACAAGCAGGGCGCAAGGGATTCCCCAAAGGAAGTAGGGGATTCCCAGAAAGTCTTCCAAGTAAAGATGGGTCGAAATGACCACAAATGGGATGAGTTGCAACAGGTAACAATAATTCATTGCCGGCACATCGATATCTCAACGAGAATTAATGTTATGACCATTTTTATAAAATAATGCGTGGTTGCATATCAGACAGGGGAGATAATTAAAGACAGTCAACGAGCGTTTGGCTTATTTATTAGCAATGGGAGAGACTAGGAGTATCCAGTCGGATGGTGGTGAGTACGCATCTCAACAGCTGCAGTGTAGTAAAAAAGACGTCCTCGTTGGCCCGGTGGTCAGTGCTATCAGGCGTCCGTGATGTCACAGCAGTCTTGCATTGAAGCCCGCCCGGGAAAGAATCAGGTGTATGATTAAAGCGTAACAGCATGCAAAGGATGGACGGAAGATATTACTTAATGAAGAGGCATGTGCTGCTGGTTAGCAGAAAGAACCCAATGTAATACAGCAGCCATAAAGAATGATGACATGGAAGAGAGAAAACAAACACGCGTGTGTACTAGAAATCATGTGTAAACCGATGGAAGGCAAAACGTAGAAAATTTTTCATATGATGTCACAAGCTTAAATAGTTCAATCTGTCTATTCTACACAAGAAAAAATGCGTTAACTTGCATAATGAATTCTAGCTGCGTCGTAAACGTCCAGGAATAACTTTATAGCTGGAGTTGTGGCCATTGCCGTCCGCAGCAATGGGAAAATGTAGTGAGTGTATGTAGCAATGTGTATCTCAGTATGTTGGACGAAACACTTGGCAATATCATACAAACAGAAGTTAGGGGTGTTGGAATGCATTAATGATCACAATGACTCGGGCTGACCGAGAGGTTAGTGTGCGTGCTTCGTGTCCCGTAACGAGTTCAACTTCCGTCCGGGTCTCCTGAAAGCAGTCGTTCGGAGCCAACTTGACCACATTTTGTAGGTCTCGTCCTTACATGCGCACCATCTCGTTTATAACTCGTATAACAATTCAATCAAGCACGAGACCGCAGGAGTGAACAGTATTTGGTCTGCTTCGCGTTGGAGCGGATTTCAGGACCTACACAGTAATGTGGATGAGTATAGGCAGTTCTAGCACATAAACTACGATACATGAATCAATCTTATGCATAATCAGGGGAGAGGAGGCGAGAGAAGGGTAGCGACCACAGTCTTTAATTACGGGCTAGGTGACGAGACGATGATTTGGCATTGACACTCCATCGCATACAAATAACGTCCTAATGACAAATTCTGCATTTTCAACTATAACCTGACCCTCTCCGTTCACACTCGTGCAACGGACAGAGTCGCAATCGCATCCGCCCCCTTGACCAAAATATCTCTGGTACGTGACACAGGCTAACGAGACAGCGTCTGGTAACAGCGTAAATACTCATACACTGGAGAATACACACTAGAACGTTCGCACAAACTAGCACGCAAAACATCCAATGTCCCATAGTCGAGTTCCAAATCAGAGTTACTAGAATGTACAAATACCTTTTTTCGAGTATTCTACTATAGGTACATTTTGCATTGCAATAGGTACATGTTCGTACGTTACGACTCAGCTCGGATTCGTCACTCTCTTGCACGCATTTTCTTTACTTGTGTAGAATAGACAGATTGAACTATTTAAGCTTGTGACATCGTATGGAAAACTTTCTACGTTTTGCCTTCCATCGGTTTACACATAATTTCTAGTACACACGCGTGTTTGTTTTCTCTCTTCCATGTCATCATTCTTTATGGCTGCTGTATTACATTGGGTTCTTTCTGCTAACCAGCAGCACGTGCCTCTTCATTAACTAATATCCTCCGTCCATCCTTTGCATGCTGTTACGCTTTAATCATACACCTGATTCTTTCCCAGGCGGGCTTCAATGCAAGACTGCTGTGACATCACGGACGCCTGATAGCACTGACCACCGGACCAACGAGGACGTCTTTTTTTACTACACTGCAGCTGTTGAGATGCGTACTCACCACCATCCGACTGGATACTCCTAGTCTCTCTCATTGCTAATAAATAAGCCAAA